>SJXQ01001209.1:121427-208751 GCA_006408695.1 Aepyceros melampus
CCCCCCCCCCGGGCCTCTTTCCCTGACGTTTCCATGGAGGTGGCTTTAACGGCTTAAGCGGAAAATAGACCTAATTGGCGAAGGCTCCTGGAACTCTCATCGTGCAGGGCGATACAGGCTGTCCATAAATCAGCCGTGGACTGCTGATTCCTATTCGAGACTAGAGGTACAGCTCTGGCGGTATATCGCAAGATGATCCTTTGCCACAGACATTTTGGTTCACCCTGCCACTATAGCTGCCCACCCCAGCACAAAGGGGTGTCTCTAGTCGGAAAAACTTGTTTTTTTTTTCTTTAAAAAAAAAACCATCTTGTAATTGTTTGATAGCGTGCTGGACGTGCCCTGGGATCCAGCGGTGTTTGCTGGAGGATTCCTGTTCAACTTCCCACCCTGAGAAGTTGAATGACAGTGTATGCCTTTAGAACCTAGAATTTATCCAGCTTGTTTTTGTGACACCAGAATTTTATTTTTATTCAAGTACAACAGCATCTGGTATCCCAATCTTTTAAATACACGGTTAATCATAAAATCTACTCTTGAAGCCATGGTGCGGCAGGGTGGGGCTGGGGAGACTGGAGAATTACTGTAGGTTTAGACATGTGGTCAAACAGATTCTTTGGAATAGGGGGCAAGGCAGGCCAGATGGTGAGAGTCCAGTGCAAATTACTGAAAATTCTATTTGAGAAATCTGTTTTAAGTACTTGGTGCAAACAATGACTCGTGTGTTCACTCTCCTTGGAACGTTTAGATTTGATTTCTTAAGGTTTAAAAATTCAAATATCCAATGGTGCTGTTTTTAGAGAAAGCAAAAAAAGGATTCTGACCTAAATGAATTTTCTTGTCCCACTATTGAATTTTGTACATTTTGTAGAGAAATACACTTCAGAATCCTTTTTAGAAAAATTTAGTTTCAAGTCAAACCTGTTGCTTTTCCTTCTTTAAAAATATATAATTTAAAATATATGATTGCACTCTCATTCCACTCAAAAAGAACTGCCCAGTTTTGCCACTACTTACAGTATGGCATTTTCTTTTTATAAATATGACTTGCCTTTTAAACCCACAGAGGAACAGAAAGTAAAAGTGAAAGTGAAGTCGCTCAGTCGTGTCCGACTCTTTGCAACCCCATGGACAGGGCTCCTCTGTCCATGGGATTTCCCAGGCAAGAATACTGGAGTCGGTTGCCATTTCCTTCTCCAGGGGATCTTCCCAACCCAGGATCGAACCTGGGTCTCCGACATTGTGGGCAGACGCTTTACTGTCTGAGCCACCAGGGAAGCCCAGGAAAGTAAAGTAATATCTAAACAATAGCTTAAATATTAAATTCTTAAAATGAGTAGATTCTGTAGTATTAATAAGCAACAGACTTTCTTATATGCCAAAAGAAAACCATGCCTTTCCTAACATTTATGTAATTTAGAAATAAGAGTTCTGAAGCTAATCTCCAAATCAGTAGGTATTTATGGAAAATCTGTGTCTAGCATGCTAGACAACTGCATTGCTAATTATCTTGAGAACATATTAGAAACATATTTCCAATTTTCCAAATTTGAAAATTTATCAAACCTTATTTTGTAATTGAAATGTTCATGACTACATTGTTCGTGATTACATTAATTTTTAGAAGTCATTAAACAGCTTTGCTCACCTTTTATATGTGCAATAATTTCATTTTGAGTGGCTAATAGTGTTTCAAGCATGTTTTCTATTTTAAGCCTTATTTATATTTCAATCTTATTTGAATGTGCTTACATACATACATTTTTTTAATGGAATATCACTATTTTTTTAAGCCCCCAGATTCCTTTGAAACACTTTGAAATGGAAACCAAATACATCATTAACACTACCATGTCTTTATTTTCCATTACAAAAATCTAATTCAGTCACATGAATATGATCATTTAAATAAGTACTCTAGTTGACACTACAGTTGACTTAACAGTATTTTTTAAATGAATCATTAAATACTAAAAGGAAACAGAGGCTCTAATCAGAATTCATCACCATTCTAGGTAATCTTATAAAAATGTGGTTTATTATCAGAGTACTAGAAGAATAACACATTTCCAGTCATTTCTACACTTGATGTCCTGACAAAATTACTTATTATCCTCATTCCTGCTAAATGAGTGCAGATCAGCCTCACTCTAAACTGCCTGCTTCTGCTTCCAAAATTAGAAGTAAAACACCTGTTGTATCTGACCAGGGGGCCTGTCTAAGGAAATCCTTTAGGTATTTTGAGACCTGATCCAAGACAGACCCTCTGTATGCCAAATCCCCAAATATAGCTCCGTGTTTAGGCAACATTAAAGGATCCCATGACTTTAAACTGAACCAATGCTTATAGAAATTCACTTGCTAACATTAACCTCTGAAAGTTTTCAAGAAACTACATTTGACTGACCATGTTCGCTCTGAGGAAGCCTTTTCTGATTAGCAAAAGTGAAAAGCAGACATTTTAATCAAATGTAATCTGAAGGACTCAATGCTCCTGAGAAGTTAACGAAATTAGTCATCCCAGGCAAATGTGCCAACTGTTTCTCTTGTACACAGTTAAATACCTCAAGTCTGTTTGCTCTGACAAACTTTGGAGGTAATAATTACATCTGGTGGAATTTTTTTGTTTTAAAAATGATAGATTTTCTGCAGCTTTTTTTCCAATAAAAAGGTGTTGTGGTGGCGTTTAGTCGTTCAGTTGTGTCCAACTCTGCGACCCCATAGACTGTAGCCCACCAGGCTCCTTTGTCCATGGTATTTCCCAGGTAAGAATGCTTCAGTGGGTTGACATTTCCTTCTCCAAGTAGGCATTCTCCAGTATTCATTTACGGTAGGCATTCTCAAAGATGGCCCCCAATGATTCCTGCCTCCTGGTATTCACTCTCCTATATAGTCGCCTCCACTTCATAGCAGGATTGGTCTCTGTGATCAATAGAATAGAGCAAATTGTACATATTTAATATATTGCTGCTGAGATCAGGTTAGAAGAGATGTTTTTGGTTGTTCTCTTATATTTCCTGTTTTGTGGGTGACTCACTCTAATGAAAGCTGGTTGCTATGGGGAAAACTTAGAAGTTCTCCTAGTGGGGAACTGGAGCCTCAGCCAACAGCCACGTAAGTCAGCTTTGAAGTGAGTCCTCCAACCCAATCAAGCTTTCAGATGACTGCAACTCCATGAGAAACCCCTCATCCAGCCAAGGTCTGAGATTATTTTTTCCTTTGAATTCAACCCCCGCCTCCCCCACCCCCTACTAAGGATGCAGCCAAGCCCTGCCAGTGAACACACAGAGCCCTAACCACTGGACCACCGGGGAATTCCCCAGGGCTGAGCTTCTTAATTCTAAGATTCTTGATCTCACAAGCTATGTGAGTTAATGCATATTTCTTGTGTTAAGCTCCTAAATGTTGGAATAACATTCCCAGAGTAAAGAAGACAAATATAACACTCCATTGTTTCCCTTTACTAAGTGTGTGTGTCATTTTAGTCGTGTCCAGCTCTTTGTGACCCCATGGACTGTAGCTCGCCAGGCTCCTCTGTTCGTGGGATTTCCCAGCAAGAATCCTGGAATGGGTTGCCATTCCCTTCTCCAGGAGATCTTCCCAACCCAGGGGTCAAACACACTGCAGGTAGATTCTTTACCCACTGAGCCACCTGGGAAGCCCCTTTACTAGGTAGACATAGAATATATGTCAATAATTCATGAAAATAATCACTAATTTAATATCTTTTGTGCTAAGCAAAGTTGCCAGTAAGATTTTTTTTTAATTCATAAAATCCTTTACAAAATACAAAATCCTAAGAATGTCTGAGCTTTATTGCCACATAACATTTGGGTTTGTTTTCTATAAAAATTCAAGTAATTAAATCCTACAAAAAACCTATTTTCAAAAAAAGAACAATTTCTCTCAGACTCTATGTGCTAGACTGCTAACTGTCCTCCAGCTTACACTTTATTGCTCCTGAATATTACCTGCATGGTCACGCACACGTTTCCTACCTTGGAACTAAATGTGACCATGTCACTACCCCAGGCCAATGAGATGTGAACAGAATCGATGTGTTTAACTTTCAGTTGATTTGTGTTAGTTGCTCAGTCATGTCTGAGCAAGTTTGTGACCCCATGTATTTGTAGCCCGCCAGGCTTCTCTGTTCATGGGATTCTCCAGGCAAGAATACTGGAGTGGGTAGCCATTCGCTTCTCCGGGGTTATCTTCCTGATCCGGGGACTGAACCCTGGTCTTCTGCATTGCATGCAGATTCTTTACCATCTGAGCCACCAGCAAACCCTTAGCTTCTAGTTCATTTCCTTAAAGATGAAGCCTCCTGCCCTCGACAGTCTTTCCTGCTTTCCTTCTGCTCATTTGAAAACATGGTTGAAACAAAGCCAACACTAACTACAAAGACAAGAAGTTGAAAGAAAGCAGAGTCCTTCAATGCTTCAAGGCCAGAAGGCATGGACTGTTTTATGAGAGAAAAATAAACTTAGTTAACCAAGCATTTGTTGTTGTTCTTGTTACAACTAGTCTATATATCCTGGCATATTTTTCTTTCAATATTAAATAATGGTGAGTGAAAGTTGCTCAGTCGTGTCCAACACTTTGTGACCCCATGGTCTATACAGTTCATGGAATTCTCCAGGCCAGAATACTGGAGTGAGTAGCCTTTTCTTCTCCAGGGGATCTTCCCAACCCAGGGATCGAACCCAGGTCTCCCATATTGCAGGCAATTCTTTACCAGCTGAACCACCAGGGAAGCCCAAGAATACTGGAGTGGGTAGCCCATCCCTTCTCCAGTGGATCTTCCTGACCCAGGAATTGAACCCAGGGTCTCCTGCATTGCAGGCAGATTCTTTACTAGCTGAGCTATTTGGGGCCAAATAGAATTTAATTTACAAGAGTTACTTTCTTAGTTGCACAGAACTTTTTTTTTTCCTAGAAAGCTCGAAAATTTTTCTTTTTCTGAAAAGTTGGGAATCCCAAATGTTAAAGACCTCCAAAAAGGTTTCCTGATGTTATTTCTTCATCACCAATCCACATTCATCTTCAGCTGCCACGTTGCCGCTGTTGGCTACCTCCTCATTGCGAAACGGAATGAACTGAGTCAATTCTAAACCCCAGAGCTCAGACTGTAGTCCTGACACCCTATTTCCAGTGCGATTGGAGGAGTCAAACTATGGTTTAGTTTCTCTCAGCAGCTGTCACTTCCTTATGAGGTCAGCACGTTGCTATGCTGACAAAAAACCTCACAATAGACTGAGGCTCTTATACAAACAGCTAGTCAGAGTCCACCATCTCTGTAAATACACCCACCTATTTTCAGCCTTTTACCTCTCCTTTAACTCATCTCATAGCATGCGTGCTTAGTCATGTCTGACTCTCTGTGACTCCATGGACAGTAGCTGCCAGGCTCCTCTGTCCATGGGATTCTCTAGGCAAGGATACTGGAATGGGCTGCCATGCCCTCCTCCAGAGGATCTTCCCCATCCAGGGATCATACTTGTGGCTCTTGTGACTCCTGAATTGGCAGGTGGATTCTTCACCACTGCACCACCTGAGAAGGCCCTCCTTTCACTACCACTTCTCAATTCTCACTCTGACCCAAGCAAATTTACAAAGTCACCTTACAAGAAATTTACTGTATCTCCCTAGTGTGGGATTGTAAACTCTTTGTAGGCTTGCAGAATTTATGATTATTTTGTATTTCCCACGTGTCTAAGAGTGTATTTGCTTTTATATATTCAGATCAGCAGTTTAATAAATAGTCATTAAATATTTTCCTGTGTTTCCAATAAATCTCTCAATGAGAAAAACGTTTTAAATGAAAGTGTAGGGATTTCTCTGGTGGTCCAGTGGTTCCATGCTCCCAATGCAGAGGGCTTGGGTTCAATCCCTAGTCAGGGAACTAGATGCCACATGCCACAACTAAAAATCACACATGCCGCAATGAAGATCAAAGATCCCAAGTGCCTCAATTAAGGCGAGTACAGCCAAATAAATAATTTTTTTTAAAGAAAAGAAAATGTATAATCCTGGAACCTGTAGTTGAGACCTAAGTATTTTGCCAAGACTGTGTGTCTAGTTGTACATATTTTTCTTTATAAACAAAGAATTGAAGATAATCTAAATGTCAAACAATAGAAAATTGACTACATTTTAATATGCACAATTAGAATACTATTGAGCCTCTTAACTATGTGTGCGGGTCTATGTGTTGATCACAATACCCAGAGAAATTCTGAAAAACAACAGATCAATGGTATTGAAGGGAAAAGACGGGGATAAAGACTGGGTCATGGAGATAATTACTGTTGAAATTAAGCGACGTGTGTTGGGTGTTCATTATACTATTCCTTCCACTCTGTACATGTTTGAAATGTTCTATAATAAAAAATGGTTAGGGACTTTCCTAGTGGTCCAGTAGCTAAGACTCCCACTCACAGGGGGCCTGGGTTCAATCCCTAGTCAGGAAACGAGATCCCACATGCTACAGTGAAGATCGAAGATCCTGCACGCCACACCTAGAACTAGCCCAGCCAAATAAATAAATAAATACGTTTTTTAAAAGGTTAATTTTGTGAATCCTACTCCAGGTTTCTTGAATCAGAATAGCAACAGATAGGACAGAGGAATCTGTTGTACGAATTTCCCCAGGTGATTCTGAAGATCAGCATCTCTGGGAACATCTGAACATTCGGATGGCATCAGAGAGGCAGTGCCTACTACACGTGAAAAAGGAAATTATGGATCTTTAAATTAACAAGAGAGGAGGAAATAGACAGCTGACCTG
This sequence comes from Aepyceros melampus, assembly GCA_006408695.1. Taxonomy (NCBI): domain Eukaryota; kingdom Metazoa; phylum Chordata; class Mammalia; order Artiodactyla; family Bovidae; genus Aepyceros; species Aepyceros melampus. The sequence continues at coordinate 128,215 of SJXQ01001209.1, forward strand.
TATTCAACCTTATAATCCCTGTTTTAAATCACCACAAAAAATTCTTAAAGATTTGAATCTTTAGGTTGCCTATTTATGTAGATAAGTACACCTCAGAGATATTGCAGGTTTGCTTCCAGATCTTTACCATAAAGTAAGTCACATGAGTTTTTTGGCCTCCAAAGGCATAGAAAAGTTATGCTTATATGATACAGTAGTTTATCACATGTGCAATAGCATTATATCTAAAAAAATTCAATGTATGTACCTTAGTTTAAAAATACTTTATTGCTAAAAACTGTTAACTATCATCTGAGCCTTCGGTCAGTTGTAATCTTTTTTGCTGGAGGGCCATGTCTCAAAAATGTTTGCAATATTGTGAGAATTGTGAAAATGTGACTCAGAGACATGAAGTAAACAAACATTCTTGGAAAAATGATGCCAAAAGACTTGTTCAACATAGGATTGCCATGAATTTTCAATTTGTAAGAAACATAGTATCTGTAAAATGCAGTAAAGGAAAACACAATAAAATGAGGTATGCCTATCACACCATTAGACAAAGACACAGAAAAATAAAACTGTTTGCTTAAGATTATTGCAACATAAAAATACCAATATTTTAAAATTAAAGTTATAATAAATTGTTAGTAAAAATACAAAAGTGTACCATCATAATTAAAACTAAGAAAGATATGGAACATACTACTGCAAAAAGCAGTGTAAAAGTTAAATCATTTTAATAGCTTTCTTGAGAATGCAAATCACACAATAAAATATATATATATATATATTTAAAGTATACAATTTAAGAAGCCTTGGTATATGTCTCTATCTATGAAATCATCACCAAAATCCAGATAATGAACATATCCATGACCCCACTGAGTTTCCTGTCCCCCTATGTAATTGGTTTACCCCAGGCTTCCCCAGTCCTCAGCTCTCCATACTGTGTTTTCCGTCACTGCCTTAGTTTGCTGAAAGTGAAAAGTTAAAGTGTTAGTCACTCAGTCCTTTCAGACTCTTGGCAACCCCATGGACTGTAGCCCACCAAGCTTCTCTGTCCATGGAATTCTCCAAGCAAGAATACTGGAGTAGCCATTCCCTTCTCCAAGGGATCTTCCCAACCCAGGGATTAAACCCGTTTCCTGCTTTGCAGGCAGATTTTCTAGGACTGCTATAATAAAATACCACAGACTGGGTGACTTAATACAGGGTTTCCCAGGTGGTGTTAGTGGTAAAGAATCCACCTGCCAATACAGGTTAGACATAAGAGATGCGGGTTCAATTCCTGGGTGGGAAAGATCCCCTGGAGCAGGGCTTGGCAACCCACTCCAGTATTCTTGCTTTGAGAATCCCATGCACAGAGGAGCCTGGCAGGCTGCGCTCCACAGGGTCTCACAGAGTCAGACATGACTGAAGCAACTTAACACACGCACAGCTGACTTAACAGAAATTTATTTTAGCACAATTCTGAAGGGTAGGAGTTTGAGATCAAAGTGTTCTTAGAGTTGATTTGAGTACTGTTTCCTCAGCTTGTAGATGGAAAATTTTTCCACGAGACCTCACATGATTTTTTTCTCTGCATCCATCTGACTAAAAAGATCTCTTAAAAGGATGCCAGTTAGATTGGATTAGAGCTAATTCGAATGGTCTCATTTTAAATGGGGCTGCAAAGAGTTGACTCGACTGAGAGACTGAATGGCAGCAACAACCCCTTTAAAGTACTGAAAATGTTAGTCTCTCAGTCATGTCTCTCTTGTTGCAACTGCACAGACTGTAGTGACCCCACAGACTGCAGCCTACCAGGCTCCCCTGTCCGTGGGGTTCTCCAGGCAAGAACACTGGAGTGAGTTGCCATTCCCTTCTCTAGGGGATCTTCCTAACCCAAGGATCAAACATGGGTCTCCTGCATTGCATGCAGTCCATCTGAGCCACCAGGGAAACTCAAAATACTGTCTCCTTAAATAGTTATATCCTGAGGTACTGAGTGTTAGAACTTCAACAGGTAAGTTTTTGGGTCCAGTTCAGTTTATAACAGAAACTGTAGATTAGTTTGCAGTTTCTACAGTTTTATATGAATTAAACTCTTTCAGAATGAACCCTCTTTTTGCCTGACTTCATTTGCAGGAAAAATTCATCTTGAGATTGATCCATTCATATATCAGTAGTTCATTTCTTTTAATTATTGAGTAATATTCCATTCTCTGGACACGCTACACATTGTTTATCCATTCACTTGTTGATGGGCATTTGGGTTATTTCCAATTTGAAGCTATTAAAAATAAAGCTGCTGGGAACTCTTTATTTCTCTTGGGCAAATTACCTAGGAATGTAATGGCTAGGTCATTTGTTGGGCATGCATATAACCTCATAAGAAACTGCCAGTGAAAGTGAGACTTATAATAAGAAATATATATATGGTTTTTGTTCCTCTCAGTTGCTGGAACAGAGCTCCTAAACTGTTGGAATTTCCTAAATAAAGAGATTGATAGAGGTGTCTTTGTTAATAGGCAGCTTTTATGGAAAAACCCTAAGTAACCTAAGGATGGGCTGGTTGCCTGGGGAACCAATTATGAATAAAGGGTTGGGACTTTTGGTCCTACCCCAGCTTCCTGGGAGGAGAGAAAGCTAAAGGTTGAGTTCAATCACAGATGGCCAGTGATTTAATCAACTGTGTCTATGTACTGAAGCCTCCATAAAATCCCACAAAGACAAGATCTGGAGAGCTTCTGGGCTGATTAACACGTGGAGATTCAGGGAGAGGGGAGCACTCAGGGGAAGTCGGAGCTTCATGCTCCACTTCTCATATCTTGTCTTTTGCAAGACTTTGCCTGGGTTCTCTCTGTGCATACAAGTGTACTCAGTCACGTCTGATTCCTGGCGACCCCATGGACTGTATCCCACCTGGCTCCTCTGTCCATGGCATTTCCCAGGCAAGAATACTGGAGCGGGTTGCCATTTCTTCCTCCAGGGGATCTTCCTGACCTAAGGATCAAACCTGAGTCTCCTATGTTGGCAGGCGAATTCTTTACCACTGAGCTACCTGGGAAGCAATCATGGCCTAAAGCCTCTCTCCAGACATTAAGCTGGGGTGATCACAGAACTCACATCTGTTTCTCATCTCTCAGTCCTCACTATCCTTTGTTTGCTAACATCCATTGTCTTGAAAACCATTGTTTCATATATTTCGCCTGGACTTTTGGTTATTTCAGGAAAGAAGGTAAATAAACTCCCTGTTATTCCCTCTTGAGTGGAATAACAGAAGTCTGAAGTAATGCTTTAAAAACAAATACAGAACAACATAATGATTGTTTTCACAGGTTTTTTTCAATTAGGGTCACAAAATAAGTCTGAATTTCTCTGATTTTGACTCCAGGGCTACTGTACTATCTTGACTCCTACTGGAGATTCTTTGATCCAGTCAACTCTGTATCTTTATCTCTCCTGCCTTACTGAGATGTTGTTGTTCAGTCGCTAAGTTGTCTCCAACTCTTTACAAACCCATGGGCTGCAGCACACCAGGTTTCCCTGTCCTTCACCACCTCCCAGAGTTTGCTCAAACTCATGTCGATTCAGTCGGCGAGGTCATCCAATCATCTCATCCTCTGCTGCCCCCTTCTCCTCCTGCCCTCAATCTTTCCCAGCATCGGGTCTTTTCCTCTTCCCATCAGATGGCCAAAGTATTGGAGCTTCAACTTCAGCATCAGTCCTTCCAATGAATATTCAAGGTAATTTCCTTTAGGATTGACTGGTTTGATCTCCTTGCTGTCCAAAGGACCCTCAAGAGTCTTCTCCAGCACCACGATTCGAAATTATCAATTATATGGCACTCAGCCTTCGTTATGGACCAATCTCACATCCATACATGACTACTAGAAAAACCATAGCTTTGACTAGATGGATCTTTGTCAACAAAGTAATGTCTCTGCTTTTTAATACTCTATCTAGGTTTTTCATAGCTTTTCTTCCAAGGAGCAAGATCTTTCAATTTCATGGCTGCAGTCACCATCCAGCGTGATTTTGGAGCCCAAGAAAATAGTCTCTCACTGTTTCCACTTTTCCCCCTTCTATTTACCATGAAGTGATAGGACTGAATGCCACAGTCTTGGTTTTTTGAATGTTGAGTTTTAAGCCAGCTTTTTCACTCTCCTCTTTCACACTCAGCAAGAGGCTCTTCAGTTCCTCTTTGCTGTCTGTCATTAGAGTGGTATCATCTGCATATCTGAGGCTGTTGATGTTCCTTTTGGCAATCTTGATTCCAGCTTGTGATTCATCTAGTCCAGCGTTTCACATGATGTGTTGTTCGTGTGAATTAAATAAGCAGCGTGACAATATATAGCCTTGACATGCTCCTTTCCCAATTTTGAACCAGTCTGTTGCTCCATGTCTGGTTCTAATTGTGATCTATCTTTTAGAAGATGCCCTGTGCCTTCTTCCCACCATGTGGCAAGGGACAACCACAAACTGATATACACAAAGATCATTCTTCATAAACAGCATAACTTTGAGAAATTGTTTATCTCATTACTTTTATATCCTGATCTATGTTTGTTAATCTGCTTGTGTGGATATACTTTTATTTGAAGATTTGTTCAGCAAATCTGTGCAGTGGCTTAATTTACAGGCTACACAAATGCAGCAGTACTATCAGGGGAGCAAGAGTTTAAACAAAGTTGACAATAGAATTATAAGTGAAGAGAAAGTTTTTCTAAAAGTAACAGAAGTATATATATGTGACACATACCAGAGATACATTTTCACTCTGAAAAAATACAACAGAATCCACCAGAAAACTTTTAAGAATTAAGAAACAATTCAGCAAGTTTGCAGGATACAAGATCAATAAAAAAAATCAATTGTATTTCTACACATTAGCAATGGACAATCTAAAAATGACATTAAGTAAATAACTCTATTTAAACTACATCAAAAAATAAAATCTTAGTAATAAATTAACAAAAGCAGCTCAAGAACTTGTGCAAAACTATATTCTTTGTTGAAATAAATTAAATATATAAATTCACAGGAAAACATCACATATTTATGGATCAGAAAACTTAATATTGTTAAAATGGCAATTCTCCTCAAACTGATCTACACATTCAACATACCCTATTTGTTTTTCCAAAAAGATATACAAATGGCTTATAGGCACATGAAAAAAATGTTCTTTATTAATCATGGGTATGTAAATCATACCCATGCAATCATGTCCTGACTCAACGGACATGAACTTGAGCAAACTCCTAAAGATGGTGGAGAACAGGGAAGCCAGGCATGCTGCAGTCCATTGGGTCACAGAGTTGGACACAACTTATTGACTGAACAACAATATAAATCAAAAGAACAATGAGATGCTCAGTACAAACCCAATAGGATGGTTACAATTAAAGAGACAACAAATTTTGGTGAGGATGTAAAGAAAGTGAGACCCTCACACACTGCTGAAGGGGCTGTAAAATAGTGCAGCCAATTTGGAAAAACAGTTTGCCAGTTTCTCAAAATGTTAAGCTTAGAGTTACCATATTATCTAGCAATTCTATTCTACTCTAAGGGTATACGTTCAAGAAAATTAAAAACACATGTCCACACAAAATCTTGTATAACTAATGTTCAAAAACAAGCCGAAAGGTGGAAATAACTCAAATGATGGATGAGTAAGTAAAATATGGTAGAGCCCTTTAATGGAATACATTCAGCAATAAAAATGAAAAAAATACTGATTCACACTACAAAATAAATGAACCTTGAAAACCTGCTAAATGAAAGAAGCCTGTCCCAAAATGCACGTGTGTAATTCCATTCGTAGGAAATGTTCAGAATAAGCAAATCCATAGAGACAGCAGATTTATTGGTGCCACAGGCTGCAGTGGTAGGGAAAAAAATGGGAATAAAAATAGTACAGTTCTTGAGAGATGGAGGTGTCTAAAATTAGATCATGGTAATGGTTTCAGAGATCTCTATACTAAAAATCATGAAATTGTGTGATTTAAAAGGGTGAATTTTATGGCGTGAGAATTATACTTCAATGCAACTGAAACTTGTAGTTGATTTGAAGGCAAAGAGTAAAATGCATTTGTTTTGAGGTTTTTAAGTTTATTTCAGATATTGCACTCCATTTTATTTAAATGAAAACAAATGCATTTTACTCTTTGCCTTCACACCAGCTACAAGGTTCAGTTCTATAAAGTGAGGAACATTTTCTTGGGCCAAAATCTACTATGTGTTCAGTCAATTCAATTAGTGTCGATTTCCTTTTCCTCAATTAGCAAAAGCAGCTGAAATACTTAGACTGAAAAGTTGGGTAATATAATAAGCTTATTGGGTATTATTCCTCTCAGAAACATATTTGTAACTTTACTAATATGTTCAGTCTTCTAATTAGCCATTTTAAAGAAAATCTTATCCACAGTTAATCTAAGATGCAGAACAGGAAAATAGAGTGCCAAGAAAAATTAAAACGTAATGCCAATAGAATGAGAAAAATGTAACAGGGTATGAACTTCCTACTTGTTTTAGTATGTTTTCTTTCTTTGCAACAAACACATTCCAGGAAGAAGGTACTTTCACTGCCACTGCTGAGAACAAATGAACACGGTATTTCCCTAACCTGTGAAAAAACTCACCAGAGGCCCATGGGCTATTGATCTAAGCATGGGGCTTTTTGTTGTTGTTGTTAAATATTTTACTTATTTATATGGCTGTGCCGGGCCACTTGTGGCAGGCGGAATCTTAGTTGCGGCACATGGGATCTAATCTAGTTCCTTGACCAGGGATTGAACCCTGGCACCCTGCCTTGGCAGTGAGGAATCCTAGCTGCTGCACCATCAGAGAAGTCCTTAAGCATGGGTTTTAACAGGCCATCAAGGTCTGTTGTGAAGGAAATTTAAGAATAGTACATTTGATTTGTGGGACTATATAAATAAACATATGTGGGCTTCCCGGATGGCTCAGCAGGTAAAGAAGCCACCTGCCAAAGCAGGAGACACAGGAGATGTGGGTTCAGTCCCTGGGTCAGGAAGATCCCCTGGAGGAGGAAATGACAATCCTTTCTAGTATACTCGCCTGGAGAATCCCATGGACAGAGGAGCCTGGTGGGCTCCAGTCTATAGGGTTGAAAAGAATCAGACATGACTGAGTCTCTGCTGCTGCTGCTGCTGCTGCTGCTAAGTCGCTTCAGTCGTGTCCGACTCTGTGCGACCCCATAGAGGGCAGCCCACCAGGCTCCCCCGTCCCTGGGATTCTCCAGGCCAGAACACTGGAGTGGGTTGCCATTTCCTTCTCCAAGCACACGTAAATAAATACATAGAGAAAGCTGAAAACACGTGGGGAGAGGTGAGACAGGGGCTGATTCTTGGGATACAAACATAGAAAAAAATGTCATAGAAAGTAGGATTCTCGTGCCCACGAAATGCCAGATGAATGGACTAAGGATTACGGGGAGGCCCTATGGCCAGCCAGCTCCCCAAGCCTTCAAAGAGGTAAACTTCAGGCCCCTACACACACAGATTCCCTTGGCAGGCATGCTGGCAGTGCCCCAGCTTGACAGCTGACTACTGACTGAATGCAGAGGTTTCACTCCACGGCATAAGCTTTGTCAAGGTCCCAGGAGGGCCTTTGGCCACCACCCAGAGTAATGAGGGTGCTAGCTTAAGAAAAAGCCACGTTCCGTGCTCTACTCTAACATGTAGTGATGGCTACTCTTTCCCTTCCTGAAACCTGAAAAGACAAAATAAAAAGAAGAAAAAAAAATCTTAAATGATGCATTTTAGCTACCTTACTGGATTAATTATTTACCCATAGTCTCTCAATCCCAAAGTGACCCTTTCATAGCTCCTGTAATGATGCCATGACTAGAACTTGGTGAATTCCATTTCCCAGACTCCTTTGCCAGACAGCTGCTAAATTCTGCCAGTAGGAGGCACTAGAATGAGACTAGAAGGTGGGAGAAAGAAAAAGACTCCTTTCCTGACTTCTTTTTTTCTTGTTCTTGGCTGTGCTAACCGAGCTTCTTTCAGTACCCTCAGCTTTACCGTCCCCTCAGAGGTAGCTGGGCTTCCCAGGTGGCTCAGTGGTAAAGAAGCTGCCTGCCAATGCAGGAGACACAAGAGGTGCGGGTTCAGTCCCTGAGTTGGGAAGAGAAGGAAATGGCAACCTACTCCAGCATTCTTGCCTGGAGAATCCCATGGACAGAGGAGCTTGGCAGGCTACAGTCCACGGGGTCCCAGAGAGCTGGACACATGAGAGATTGAGTGTGCACACACACACACACACACACACACACATATACAGAGCTAGGCAGGCAGCATGCACTTCTCAGATGCTGGATCCCCAGTTCTAGAGGGACCCTCTCTCCTGGGAGGTGAATGAGAATCTCAATAGCCTCCCTTCTGTTTCCCCTGATCTATAGGCACTGCTGCCTCTGATGTCAGCTCTGGGTAAAAGTCAAGTCAAGTCAAGTCGCTCAGTCGTGTCCGACTCTTTGCAACCCCATGGACTGTAGCCTACTAGGCTCCTCCCTCCATGGGATTTTCCAGGCAAGATATCTCTCTGTTAAATTTCCTAGTGTTTTTCTTTTATCTTTCTTTCCCTGACTGGACTCCAACTGATACAATACCAAGCTCTGCTAGCTGTAACATGAAGAGCCACCCAACTCTTCCTTTACAAAGATATGGAAAGACTGAACTGAAAAAGAAAAGGAAAACTGACAAGTTTCCTTCCTTCGGTAGCTCAACCTACATCCTCCTCCTCCTTAAATTTGAATTCATCTCAGTTTGAACATGCCCTGTTTGTTTTTTCAACATGTATACCTCCTAAACAGCTTCCACTGCTAGTGAATGAATTCCCATATAAACATTTGAGCTTCTTTTCCTTAGAGTATGTCACACATTTTTATAAAAATAAAATTTACTTGAGCTGTACGTCATTTCCATTGCGTCTGTAGAGCTAAAGGTCACTTAGTAACATATTTCCATGCGATTCCCCAGATCAAAGTAAGAGACTACCAAATTCTCATCATCAGTCATCCGCTCTAAATCAAAACAGTGCTTCTCATGGCAGGACTTTCAATCCTTCCTTTTACACTTTTAAGTACTCTTTCACCTGGAGACTTGATAGAATTTCCTTGAGGCATTATCTGCCCTCCTCTTTCTCTGGCTAAGGTGTACTGGAGAAGAGCAGAACAAAGCTAATGGAGAGTATTTCTTCAAAAATGGGAACTTCAGAAAATGCCATAAATACTTTGTGCCTATGACTGATTCACTGCCTCTCAGCTCCAAATTCACATGTCATTGCCTGTGCTGGTGCTCAGTTCTGTCCACCTCTTTGTGAGACCCCCAGGCTCCTCTGTTCATGTGATTAACAGAGGCAAGGATACTGGAGTAGGTTGCCATAGCCATAAGCTCCTCTATGATAATGAAGCTGGACTTCCTCCTTTGTCAGTAGGGGGGGCTGGAAGAACACTGGAGCCGAAAAGAGTTTCTCTTGCTGGTTGCAGCATACTCTTATCCTCAGGCTCCCAAAGTGGTCATCAGCACCCAGGACCATTAGCATTTGGCACCTCCCTAGGAGAGGCTTCTCATGGTACCTCTTGGGTGACCTTGCAGCAGAGTGCTGAAGGCAAGGCGTTTCCCCATGAACAAGTTCTCCTGGAAATTCCAGGGGTAGGTTTCCAACAAGTTTCACCAGTATGGCACTGTTTTTAACTTTGCCATGTGATGAGCAAAGGCCGTGCTATTTCCAAAGAAGTCTGGATGTCAATGGCTTCCCTGGTGGCTCAGCGTGAAAAATCGCCTGCCAATACAGGAGACATTGGTTCCATCTCTGGATCAGGAAGATCCCCTGGAGAAGGAAATGGTTTGCCATCCTTCCTAATGGTTTGCCACTAGTCACTCTAGTATTCTTGCCTGGGGAGTCCCATAGACAGAGGAGCCTGGTGGGCTACAGTCCACGCAAAGAGACAGACACAGCTGAAGTGACTGAGTATGCACACACACATATATATCAGAGGGGGGAGTGAAATTTTTAAAAGACTTGATTCATGTTAGTGTAGATTTTTAGCCATTGTCCTATCCCATTCCTGCTTCAACCTGACACAGACTTAGCTAGTGTTTTTGTTTTTGTTTTATTTTTGAAAATCCCTGACCAGGGGCCAAGTCTACATCCCCTGCATTGGAAGGTGGATTCTCAATCACTGGACTGCTAGGGAGGTCCCTTTAGCTAGCATTTAAACATCAGCTTTTGTGTTGCACGTTTCAGTTTTCTGTCTGTCCTGCACTGCTGCTGATTCTCATTTTGGAAAATTACGTTATTTCTCTGGTGGGTCTGCTCCCTCCCGTTTCTATCCACTGTTCTAAATGTATGATTCTAAGGAGGCAGGCAGTATACACCCTGTTAGAGGACTGGGTACAGAACACAAACCAGAGCATTTGCTTAGTATTTTCCTGAATTAGAAGTTAAGGAAGGGGGACTTCCCTGGTGGTCCAGTGGTTAAGAATCTGCCTTCCAATGCAGCAGATGCAGGATCGATCCCTAGTTGGGGAACTAAGATTCCCACATGCCATGGGGCAACTAAGCCCGTTTACCACAATTACTGAGCCTGTATGCCGCAAATACTGAGCCCAAATTCTGCAACTACAGAAACCCATGTGCTGCAATGAAGACCGGAAGCAGCCAAATAAATATTTAGAAAAGAAGAAGCAGTGAAAGGACAAAGTCATCTTCTCTTCGGCCAAGGTAAGTAAGTAAGTAAGCAAAGTCGCTCAGTCGTGTCTGACTCTCTGCGACCCCATGGACTGTAGCCTCCAAAGGTGGGAAGATGTAAACTGGAAGTTGGCAGTAACTATGGGGCCAGCCTTACGGAAAAAGTCAATCTAAGAAAATGAAGTTGATATACAGAAAAAAAAGAATAGAGAAAAAACATTTATTGGACTTCAAGCGCTTGGTTTTTGTATTATCAGAGGCACAAATGTGCCCATGTCCTTCCCACAGTTCAGTTAGTTTTTCCTAAGCTACTTTGAGTTAGGTTTTTATCACTTATAATTGAGTTCTAAAGTATTATCTTAAGACCTCGGATTACATTCTTACTTCCAGTCCTTAATTCCTTCAGTGCACTTTATCTGTACTATTTACTGTCCTGTTTTACACTGTGCTTTTCCCCTAACTGCCCATATGGTCCAACTTAATATTTAGCTCACAGTACATGAGACCATATTTGTGTATCTACATTCTGCTCTCACCAGTTAGATGGGAATCTTCACATGTTTTACAGTGCCATGCGCATAGGTTTGCTAATTAGCTGATGGATGGGAGTTCCCTGGAGCTATACATGCAGTTATCTGTCTCCCATTTGGGATCTTGTTTAACTGCATATGTAACTGTATATGTACCACATGTAAATAGTCCCTGGTGGCTCAGCTAGTAAAGAATCTGCCATCAATGCAGGAGACCTGGGTTCCATCCCTGGGTCAGGAAGATCCCCTGGAGAAGGGAAAGGCAACCCACTCCAGTATTCTTGCCTGGAGAATTCCATGGGCAGAGGAGTCTGGTGGGCTACAGTCAACAGGGTTGCAAAGAGTCAGACATGACTGAATGACTAACACTTCCAACTTTTCATGGTAAATGGTGCCTAGGATATATTCATATAGCATACTATGATAACAATAATCTCTCATTTATTTATTTTTTAAATATACATGTTTTATTTATATATTTTTGAGATATAGTTTATTTACAATATTAGCTTCAGGTGTACAATATATTGATTCAAAATTTTTATGGATTCTATTCCATTTACAGTTATAATAAAATTATTGGCTATATTCCTGTGTTGTACAATATATGCTTTTAGGTTATTTTACTCTTGCCTGGAAAATCCCATGGACTGAGGAGCCTGGTGGGCTGCAGTCCATGGGGTCGCGAGGAGTCGGACATGACTGAGTGACTTCACTTTCACTTTTCACTTTCATGCATTGGAGAAGGAAATGGCAACTCACTCCAGTGTTCTTGCCTGGAGAATCCCAGGGACAGGGGAGCCTGGTGGGCTGCTGTCTATGGGGTCACACAGAGTCGGACACAACTGAAGCGACTTAGCAGCAGCAGCAGCATTTTATATACAGTAGTTTTTACCTCTTAATCCTTTAGTGCGTGCATGCATGCATGCTAAGTCACCGGTCATTTCCGATTCTTTATGACCCTATGGACTGTGGTCCGCCAGACTCCTCTGTCCATGGGATTCTCCAGGCAAATTCTCCAGGCAAATATACTGCAGTGGGTTGCCGTGCCCTCCTCCAAGGAATCTTCCCAACCCAGAGATCGAACCCGTGTCTCTTATATCTCCTACCCTGGCAGGCAGGTTCTTTACCACTAGTGCCACCTGGAAAGCCCTAATCCGTTTTCTATGGGATCTTCTAAAAGATGATCCTAAAAGATGATGCTGTGAAAGTGCTGCACTCAATATGCCAACAAATCTGGAAAACTCATCAGTGGCCACAGGACTGGAAAAGGTCAGTTTTCATTCCAATCTCTAAGAAAAGCAATGCCAGAGAAGGCTCAAACTACTGCACAATTGCACTCATCTCACACGCTAGTAAAGTAATGCTCAAAATTCTCCAAGCCAGGCTTCAACAATGTGTGAACCGTGAACTTCCAGATGTTCAAACTGGGCAGAGGAACCAGAGATCAAATTGCCAACATTCTCTGGATCATGGAAAAAGCAAGAGAATTCCAGAAAAACATCTATTTCTACTTTATTGACTATGCCAAAGCCTTTGACTGTGTGGATCACAATAAACTGTGGAAAATTCTGAGAGAGATGGGAATTCCAGACCACCTGACCTGCCTCTTAGGAATCTGTATGCAGGTCAGGAAGCAACAGTTAGAACTGGACATGGAACAACAGACTGGTTCCAAATAGGAAAAGGAGTATGTCAAGGCTGTATATTGTCACCCTGCTTATTTAACTTCTATGCAGAGTACATCATGAGAAATGCTAGGCTGGATGAAGCACAAGCTGGAATCAAGATTGCTGGGAGGAATATCAATAACCTCAGATACGCAGATGACACCACCCTTATGGCAGAACATGAAGAAGAACTAAATAGCCTCTTGACAAAAGTGAAAGAGGAGAGTGAAAAAGTTGGCTTAAAGCTCAACATTCAGAAAACGAAGATCATGGTCCCATCACGAAGATCTGGTCCCATCACTTCATGGCAAATAGATGAGAAAACAGTGGAAACAGTGGCAGACCTTATTTTTTGGGTTCCAAAATCACTGCAGATGGTGATTGCAGCCATGAAATTAAAAGATGCTTACTCCTTGGAAGGAAAGTTACAACCAGACAGCATATTAAAAAGAAGAGATATTACTTTGCCAACAAAAGTCCGTCTAGTCAAGGCTATGGTTTTTCCAGTGGTCATGTATGGTTGTGAGAGTTGGACTATAAAGAAAGCTGAGTGCTGAAGAATTGATGCTTTTGAACTGTGGTGTTGGAGACGACTCTTGAGAGTCCCTTGGACTGCAAGAAGATCCAGCCAGTCCATCCTAAAGGAGATCAGTCCTGGGTGTTCATTGGAAGGCCTGATGTTGAAGCTGAAACTCCAATACTTTGGCCACCTGGTGTGAAGAGCTGACTCATTGGAAAAGACCCTGATGCTGGGAAAGACTGAAGGTGGGAGAAGAAGGGGATGACAGAGGATGAGATGGTTGTATGGCAACACTGACTCAATGGACATGAGTTTGGGTGAACTCCAGGGGTTGGTGATAGACAGGGAGGCCTGGCGTGCTGCAGCCCATGGGGTTGCAAAGAGTCAGACACGACTAAGCAACTGAACTGAACTGAGGGGATCTTCCGGACCCAGGGATCAAACCCGGTCTCCCATGTTGCAAGTGGAATCTTCACTGTTTGAGCCACCAGGGAAGCCAATCTCCTAGTATTTGTTATCAAATGAAATTTTGCCATTTGCAGCAACATGGATCTGGAGGGTATCATGCTTAGTGAAATAAGTGAGACAGAGAAAGACAAGTGCATTATGTTAACCTCTATTAAAGCTTAGTTATATTATACAACTGCTTTGTAATATGATCTTATTTAGTTGTGCTAAGTTGAAGTATTATTATTTCATTTTAACTCTAAGAATATTGAAGCCAAGTTAACGTGACAGAATTTGAACCAAGGCTTAACTGAATACAAATTTCATCCATTTTGCTATGCTGCTTCACCTGTAATATATACAATATTTTATTTTATGTATATATACTATATTTTTTTTCAAAAAGTTCACTTTAAAATGTGCATCATTCAGCTAGGCACCATAATGAATTGCTGACATAGCATGTTAAAGAGTAGAGTCAGAAGCATCACATACCATGTGTTTCTCACTTTAAAAAATTTTTTTATATAGTTGATTTACGATATTGTGTTAGTTTCAGGTATACCACAAAATTAGTCAGTTATACATACACACATATCCACTGTTTTTTAGATTCGATTCCCATAGAGGTCATTACAGAGTATTGAATAGAGCTCCCTGTGCTACTCAGTACATTATTACTTCTGTATTTTATATATAGTAGAGGGTATATGTCTATTCCAATCTCCCAATTCATGCCCCTTCCTTTTCCCCGGTAACTGCAAGTTTGTTTTCTACATCTGTGACTCAACTTCTATTTTGTAAATAGGTTCATTTGTGCCACTTCTTTAGATTCGTGATATCATATGGTATTTGCTTTTCTCTATCTGACTTACTTCACCCAGTATAACAATCTTTCGGTCCATCAATGCCACTGGAAAGGACGTTACTTCGTTCCTTTTTATGGCTGAGTTATATTCCATTGTATATATGTGCCACATCTTCTTTAAGCAACCTGCTTAAAGAAGGTTGCTTCCATGTCCGGCTACTGTAAATAGCGTGGCAACAAACACAGGGGACATGCATCCTTTCAAATTATGGTTTTCTCTGGATATATACCCTGGAGAAGGCAATGGCACCCCACTCCAGTACTCTTGCCTGGAAAATCCCATGGATGGAGGAGCCTGGTGGGCTGCAATCCATGGGGTTGCTAAGAGTTGGACACGACTGAGCGACTTCACTTTCACTTTTCACTTTCATGCATTGGAGAAGGAAATGGCAACCCACTCCAGTATTCTTGACTGGAGAATCCCAAGGACGGGGGAGCCTGGTAGGCTGCCGTCCATGGGGCCACCCAGAGTCGGACCCGACTGAAGTGACTTAGCAGCAGCAGCAGCAGCTGGATATATGCCCAGGAGTGGGATTGCTGGATCATATGGTAACCCTATTTTAGTATTTTACAGAATCTCCATACCGTTCTCCATAGCGGCTGCACCAACTTACATTCCCACCAACAGTGTAGGAGGGTTCTCTTTCTCCATACATTCTCCAGCATTTATCATTTATAGATTTTTTTTTTAAACAACGGCCATTCTAACTTGTGTGAGGTGGCACCACACTGCAATTTTGATTTGCAATTCTCTAATTATTAGTGATGTTGAGGATCTTTTCATGGGCCTCTTGCCCACTCATATGTCTTCTTTGGAGAAATATCTCCTTAGATTTTCCATCTATATTTTGATTGGGTTGTTTTTGAGCTGCATGAGTTACTTGCATATTTTAGAGACTAATTCTTTATCCATTGTTTCATTTGCAAATATTTTCTCCCATTCTGGGGGTTTTCTTTTTTTTTTTTTTTTTGATGGTTTCCTTGGCTATGCAAAAGCTTTTAAGTTTAATTAGGTCCTCGATTTGTTTGTTTTTGTTTTTATTTTTAATACTCTTGGAAGTGCATCAAAAGGTCTTGTGATTTATATCAGAGAGTGTTCTGCCCACATTTTTTTTTTTTCATTTTATTTATTCATTTCTTCTCTGTTTGCTGTGGTAGGGGCACTTTTATGTTGATAAAAGTGGAGAGAGTGGATGTTTAGGTGGAGTTCAATGTACCAAATAATCATTACTAAACATTGGACAACATAAAGACAACTTTTATTTTTTCCCTTAAAATTCCAAATCTACTCAAGATAGGGATTCTCTTTACTGGCCTATTTAGTGACATATACGTAATGAGATGGGGGCATTGTTAGGAATGTGGTCTTATTAGCCTGATTTGCCCTGAATGTTGCTCTGTTTTGCAATAAAGAGAAGCCCTGATTACAGTCTTCAAATGACACTGCTACTGCTGCTGCTGCTAAGTCGCTTCAGTTGTGTCCGACTCTGTGCGACCTCATAGACGGCAGCCCACCAGGCTCCCCCATCCCTGGGATTCTCCAGGCAAGAACACTGGAGTGGGTTGCCATTGCCTTCTCCAAATGACGCTAGTGACCATTTAAAGCTAATTTTATTCTTCTGAGAAATATAAAACAGTTACACACAAATAGGCCTGTAGTTGGCCTAGTTTTAGTATCCACTGATGAAATTGCCTTCTCTTATTTTTGTTTAAATTTTTCATCATATATAGAAGGAGATCACTTCAAGTATAGAAAATTTATATACTTCAAATTTTATATCAAATTAAGTTTATACATTAATTAAGATATACAGAGCAGCATTTTCTCAAGTAATTAGCACTTTTTTTGGGTGTGGGGTTATTAGAGTTTAAGTCATAAGTCAAAATTACTTTCAGTTTCAAGGATTATTTTTTTGGTGAGTTGACCCAGCTAATTCCCTTTTTTCCTAAGCTCCTTTGAATGATTATTCACAATAATGTATTAATACTTGCTGGAGTTTTTATTGCTAGTATTTTTTTTAAAGGACTATTGTTGATATAAATAAAGTAATTGCAATTCATTTGCCGTAGTTCACATTTCAGCTCTACATCTGTTCCCGGGGAGAAGCCTGAAAAGACTGGCGGAGAGGTATTGACTATTTGCAGTCAGAAAATGTTTCAGTAGCTCTATTTACCATGTCAAAACAGAAGAAAAGCAAACATTTGTTCCATCAGTCCTATTTTTGTTCTCAAGTGTGGCTGGCAAATAACAACTTTGTGTTATTATCACACAATAGACTATATTTTGCTTTTATTTTTCTCTTTTTTAACGGAAATTACAAGTCATCCAGAGTTCAGAGGCTAATTGTGTACCAATTAAGAAGCAGCAAGGATAAAAGTTTCCCTCTGAAAGGCATCATAAAGCTGGATCCGTTAAATCAGGCCTCACTTAATACTGAATCTAACTTTACAAACAACACTGTTAAAGGCAATTCTAGTGAGAGTGTAAAGCCTTAGAAGCCCTTTGTTTCAGATACAATCCTATGGTTTGGCCTGTATGCAGAAGGTGGTTAATCTACAGACAGGCACACATTCGTGAATGGACTTCCCAGGGTTACAAACACACACATTCAATCAAAACCTTTCTGCAAATGGGCAGATTTTCACATGTGAACTCCAAGTGACAGGAACACACACTTAACATGCCTCTCTGATGCTTCTGAAAGGACATCTTAAAGGAGAATTTCCCGTGACTAATAACACTAAGGAATCGTACATGGGTTTACTTCTGCCCTGTGAGATTTTCCAATAGCTCAGTTAAATTCTTTTTTTTCCCCAATCACTGCTGAAATTAAAAAGAAATTCAGATAAGCAGACAGACTTTTGTCCTTGAAAAACACTCTTTATTACAATCTTAACTCTTAAAAAGAAAAGTATTTAAGTCATGAGGGCCACACCAGAAAATAGAGAACTTTTCTGCTCAGAGGGCCTGAAAATTAAGGTCAGATCTCTAAGTTCCCCACTCCCACCTTCCATGTTCTGCCAATAAAGAAAACAAACCAGTCTCTTTTTCAAAAGCTGGAGGGCAGCACTGCAGAGAGCCTCAGAGAGCAGAAAATCACCTGCCAACAGACACCAAGAAAAGGTCTAAACTGAACAAATCCCCAGGCCTGTGAAGCAGTGTGTGCTCCACTGTTTCCCTGCGTGGAGGTTTCTTATCTCTTTCCTATTTAAAACATGGGTGGGAAGAATGTTTTAATCCAGAGTTTTTACCGTTGTAACCTAGGAACAATAATTTGAGGTTTCTAAGTATGTAAGTGTCACCATGGAGACAAAAAGAAACCTCTCTGAGATACACTCTGCCTGGAGCTTATCTCTTAAAAAAAAAAAAGAAAGGACATCGAATTCAAAGTATATGTAGACTCGTGGACTGTTGAGCTAGGTGAATCTTTGGTCTTTTACCAGCCCTGAAAATGGATTTTAAAATTTTTATTTATTGAAGTAACACTGGTTTATGGGTTTCCCAGATGGTGCTAGTGGTAAAGAAGCTGCCTGCCAATGCAGGTGATGTAAGAGAAATAGGTTCAGTCCCTGGTGGGGAAAATCCCCTGGAGGAGGGCACTGCAACCCGCTGCAGTATTCTTGCCTGGAGAATCCCATGGACAGAGGAGCCCAGTGGTCCATAGGGCTGCAAGAAGTTGGACGTGACTGAAGTGACTTAGCACACACACAGCACACAACACAGGCTTATAATGAAAACAGATTTTTTTAAAAATGTCCAGATATATTGTTAGTTGGTTACAAAGTGCTATAACCTCTATTGGGAACAATTTACAAATCATCCTCAAAATTACAATTACACATACTCTTTGACCCAGCAGGTCTTCTCCTAGGAATTTATCCTACAGATATATTATAGTATATACATATATGCTAAAAATGCATATATGAGGTTCTTTATAGTGACATTATTTGTAATAGCAAAAGCCTGGGAATGGATGACATTCCTATTAATAGGGCACTGGTTAAAATAAAGTATGGAATACTATGCAGCCATACTGATACGGGATCATATATAAGCTATACTGTGGAAGGTTGAAAGCAAAAGGCAAAGAGGACAACAGAGGATGAGATGGTTAAATAGCATCACCAACTCAATGGACATGAATTTGAGCAAACTCCGGCAGATAGTGAAGGACAAGGAAGCCTAGTGTGCTGCAGTCCACCAGCTGCAGAGCCAGACATGACTTAGCGACTGAACAATACAACAACATACTATGAAGCAAAACTAGCAGGCTTTCCCTGGTGGCTAAGACTGTGCTCCCAATGTAGGAGGCTTGGGTTCGATCCCTGGTCAGGGAATTGGAACCCACATGCTGCAACTAAGTTCACAAGCTGCAACTGAATTCAGATGCCACAGTTAAGATCCAGCACAGTCAAATAAACAAATATGCTAAAATAAACAAAAATAGCAAGTTAGTGTACAGTACACTACTATTTGTGTGTAAGGGAGGGATAACTTTGTTATTTGTTTGTATATGTACAATATATCTTTGTACAGATTCCCCAGAGAGTGCTAATATTGGTTTCCTCATGACGCATGGAGCTTAGTAACTGGGGGTACAGGGAATGGGAGGGAATCCCTTCACTCTATACCTTTTGGTACCTTTTCAATTTGAACCATGAAAAATGTACTATTTGAAAAAAATTGTAAACTGTGTGTGTGTGTGTGTGTGTGTGTGTGTAATTTTTACTTGGTATAAAACAGGAAGTTTAAACGACGTGTATGTGCTAAGTCTCCTCTGTCGTGTCCGACTCTTTGCAACCTATGGACTGTAGCCCACCCGCTCCTCTATGCATGGGATTCTCCAGGCAAGAACACCAGAGTGAACTGCCATGCCTTCCTCTAGGGTCTCCTGACCCAGGGATCAAAACTGAGTCAGGTGAAACAGAACTGTTCACCGACCTATAGAAGTTTCATTAGTTCTACCCACATTCAGGAATGTCTTAACATTTCTGTTTTTCATCTTGTATAAAAAGATTTTCTCTCGTGGAAAAAGTGTGTCTGGAAAATGCATTAAAATAGTCATAGCTAATTGAACATATGCTATGTGCCAGGCAGAGTACACATCCCCTCACACATGTGTTCTCAATTAATTTTCTCAACTCCGTGAGATGGCCACCCTTCTTCCCTTCACGTTACAGAAGACGACATTGATACGTCACAGCTACAATTCACACCCAATTCTTACTCATTCAAAAGCTTGTGTTAGTCATTCTGCCATCTATCGGCCTTAACTTCTTTCAATATACTTAAATTCATCAAGGAACTTTGGCTGTATATAAACTCACTAAAATTGGATAAGTAGAAAAAAATGTCTAGGTATTATCTGGCAACTGGTTATCTCATTTGATCAGTAAAAAAAAAAAGAAAAAAATTGTTCCAGAATAAGGCCAAATATGTTGGCTGCATTCTTGCATGCCGATGTGGTGTGATCTTGAGGCCAGCTGGTCAAAATCTTAAGTCATTAAATATAATTTGTGATTAAATAGGAACTTTCAACAAGGATAGAACGAACCATTAGGAAAAAAAAAAAAAAAAAAACCCACTCTTCTTTGGTGGCTTGGTATCAAGAGCCAGATGTGAAAACATCAGTTTGCTTTGGGTTGGTGCAGATTTAAAATTTCTTAGGTTCATTGTACTTTAGTCTTGTGTGGTTCAAGTTTCACTTAGCATTGGAAGTATCCAATTTCGGTCTTCAAAGGATAAAGATATTTGAAAAGCATCACAGGACTTCAAAAGTTTTATACCAAACAATGCTGATTACTTAAATACAAACAAATCAGTACCATCTGGATTATCTGCAACTTCACACAGAATCTTAAAGGGAAAAAAATTAAATGCCTGGAAGAATACACTGAGGGCTTGGTCAAATGTAAAATTTGGGAAATAGATTTCTCTGGGTAGGTTTGTGGACTCTCCTCCACTCAAAACATTATCTATATTCATTGTGTAAATCAGAAGACTAAAATTTAAAAGGTCATTTCTTTGCCATACTACGAAAAAAAATTCAACAACATTCAAATGTTCACGTAAAAAAATAACACCACTTACCTTTAAGAGCTTTGTTGTTTACAAAAGGACAAAGCTTTTTCTTTTACATGGATAACTATGACTTTTGAAAGAGATCATTGTGATACATTTTCAAGTACTTAGATGGCACTAATATCTTTTTTTTAACTCTTATTTACATCCCCAAAAGCTTGAGATAGTTTCTAATGAAATATATATATTGTTTCCATCAGATCCAGGCAAGAAAACAGAAACCACTCAGTCTTTCACAGAGGGAATTTTAATTCAATGAATGACATGGTCACAAAAAAGTGATGGAAAAGCTGAGAAGGTAAGCATAAGACACTGAGGCAACCCAGGTATGAGCAACACAGGACCCTGTAACCACCCTCAATCAGGCAAGCAGAGGAGGCAGACTGATCAAATCTAGAAAACAGGCTAGAGGGGACAGCCCATTCCCACTGAGCTGACATTAGCCAGTGTCTGCCAGGAGGTGCTGCCCGGCAGAAACTGAAACCAAAAATGTGACACAACCACTCCTGCAGGAGCTGCCGGAGACAGAGGTACAAATAGCTTGCCTTCTCCCACCCTCCACTGCAGTCTTCCACCAGTGCCTCTCATCAGCTGAACTTCCCGGAACTGGCTTCCTGGAAGCCAGGGAAAGAAGAACTGGGAGAATAACTACCTTTGCTGTAGGGAAGCGCATAGGAAGAGCAGAGAACGGATCCCAGAGTTTAGCCTTTTTGCTATTCAGCACCCATTAGACCAACTCAAGAGACTTCCTGATTCTACCTAATGTGAGGGCACTATCCCTCACGCAAGCAAGGATACTGATGTCTTCAGGAGATACAAAGTCCTGGCAGCCACTGTGTCCATCTCAAGGTTCTCTGGGTGATACATAATCCTCCCTGGGTGTGGCTCCTTGTGGTCCTGGTGACCTATGAACTCAACTGCAAAATTAAGCACTACCAACTCTCATTTGGGCTTCCCAGGTGGTGCCAGTAGTAAAGAACCCGCTGGCCAACGAGGAGACATAAGACTTGAGTTGGATCCCTGGGTCAGGAAGATCCCCTGGAGGAGGGCATGGCAACCCGCTCCAGTATTCTCGCCTGGAGAACCCCATGGACAGAGGAGCTTGGCGGGCTACAGCCCACGGGGTCGAAAAAACTGAAGCAACTTAGCACGAAACTCTCATTCAATGTAATGGGGAAGAGAGGGGGAAAAATCTGAAAGATAGAGAAAAAATATGGTGTATGATATACGAATTTTATATACATACATGTAACTTAGGTGTGTGTCTGTGTATTTTTTAAAGGCACAGCTGCTACAGTCACTGTTTCTGTTAACTATTACAAGGTCAAGAGTGATATTTATTACTTCCTTCACCACCCATTTTATAATCTTCTCATCGCATCCCTCACCTTGACTGGTTGGGATTCTTTACTTGACTGGGGGACTAAAACCTTTATCCCACAATAGTCCAGCCTTTATTGGGTTGTTTTGGCTTAGAGCTGTCTCCTCCTGGATCACACCTTGCTATTTCCTCCCTTGGGCATGATGGCAATTGCTTCCAGTTATGGACCAGGAAGCAAAGCTAAATGAACGACAGGAAAAGATTGGTAATTAAGCTCTGCGGCATGGCTGTTCCTTCTCCAGCTAACAGTTCCTCTCTCTGTTGCTGGAAGACTTGAGAGCAAGGTCCTAGGTCTTGTTTGGCTTTTTCCTCTACCCTTCAACTGCAGCCACAAGTGCTGGCTTTATTTTATATTCCACACCAGGCAATCCTAAAGGAAATCAACCCTGAGTATTCATTGGAAGGACTGATACTGAAGCTGATGCTTCAATACTTTGGGCACTTGATGTGAAGAGCCAACTCATTGGAAGAGACCCTGATGCTGGGTAAGATTGAAGGCAGGAGGAGAAGGGGATGACAGAGTATAAGATGGTTGGATGGCATCATCAACCCAATGGACATGAGTTTGAGCAAACTCCAGGAGATAGTGAAGGACAGGGAAGCCTGATGTGCTGCAGTCCATGAGGTTGCAAAGAGTTGGACACTGACTTAGTAACTGAAAAACAACAACTGAACAACTGGATCAGGTATGCCTCTCAGGCTATTCTCACAAATGACCTCCTCTTTCTACTTTGAGAACATATCTGTACACTGAGGTTCACACTAGGGTGTTCTAGTTACTTCAAGTGCCTCCTACAAAGTCAGTGACCAGCCTTACTACATCTGTGGCTGAAACAGAGTGTTGACAAAATGAAGCACAGAAGTAAATTTGGGAATCATAGGTGTTGGGGGTAGGCACAAAGAGGAAAGTGTTAACCTGTAGAAGACAAATCCCCTTGCAGAACAGTCTTCCAGAAAGAGTTTGATTTCTGCAAAGTTCCACTGAAACTGATTACAGTTTTGTCATAAAGACACGGGCTAAGGACAAGTGTTGAACACAGACTCCCTCATCTTGATCATACCAAGGAATGGAATGGTGCTTCTTCAACTGTGAATGTAAAGGGACTGAGTCATGCAACCAGCTCACCACATTCAAGGCCTGACCTTTACTCCCCATTTCATGGCAGGAGATAAGGGAACTATGCTGAACTAGCAGGATAGAGCCAGAACAAAGTTTCATTTTGCTGTGTTATCCCAGGCTCTGATCATGCCCAGTGGTTGAGTAAGAAGGCTGATGCATTTCTAATAATGCAGCTTGAAAGTTTCATAAGCCAAGGATGGGGGTCCATCTCCCACAGGCTAATTCAACAGGAAGTCTCTGCACTGCCCTAGAACAGATAGATGGGCTATGAGGATCTGTAGTCCTGAGACTTCTGCTTTCTCGGTTCTTCCCTTATAAATGTAACTATTTGTGCGTGCTGTGTGGTCAGTTTCCTTGTTGGCTCTACACTCAACTTGAGGCTTGTGTTCTGATTTGCATACTGTTTCATTAGGGTTATTTCTCCAGTATTTTTCTCAGATTCAATACAGGAGTGATATATTCCTGGAATCTTAGATTATAACTTTCTTTCTCAGTTGGTTTTTTTAAAATCTATGTAAAGTATTGCAGAGTTTCAGTTCTTTTTATAATAATGGGTAGATGTTATTCTACTAATTTCTAGCTTCTGATATTATAAATTTGAAGTCAGATAGCAGTTTGTCTTTCTTTGTGAGCAAAATCTTTCTTCTGGGCTTCCCTGATGGCTCAGCAGTTAAGAATCTGCCTACAGTGCAGAAGAGGCAGGAGACATGGGTTCGGTCCTCGGGTAGGGAAGATCTCCTGGAGGAGGCCACAGCAACCTACTCAGATTCTTGCCTGGAGAATCCCATGGACAGAGAAGCCTAGTGGGCTACAATCCATAGGGTCGCAAAGAGTCAGACACAACTGAGCATGCAGGCACATAAAATCTTTCTTCTACCTGGAAGCTTTTATTATTTTCTTAAAATCTTTGGAGTTTTTAGTTTACCAGAATATGCCTAGGAATATATCTTTCTTTATTAAGACCATCTGGAATTCAACAAGCCAGTTCAGTTTGCCAGTTTTCAGCTCAAGGAAATTGTTCTCATTAGGTTTAATTATTCCTTTTTTTCTTTATTCTATTATTTTTTTTTGTTCCACTAAGGAATGCAAAGCAGAGACATTACTTTGCGGACTAAGGTCCGTCTAGTCAAGGCTATGCTTTTTCCAGTGGTCATGTATGGATGTGAGAGTTGGACTGTGAAGAAGGCTGAGCACCAAAGAATTGATGCTTTTGAACTGTGGTGTTGGAGAAGACTCTTCAGAGTCCCTTGGACTGCAAGGAGATCCAACCAGTCCATTCTGAAGGAGATCAACCCTGGGATTTCTTTGGAAGGAATGATGCTAGAGCTGAAGCTCCAGTACTTTGGCCACCTCATGCGAAGAGTTGACTCATTGGAAAAGACTATGATGCTGGGAGGGATTGGGGGCAGGAGGAGAAGGGGACGACTGAGGACGGGATGGCTGGATGGCATCGCGGACTCGATGGACGTGAGTCTGAGTGAACTCCGGGAGATGGTGATGGACAGGTAGGCCTGGCGTGCTGTGATTCATGGGGTCACAAGGAGTCGGACACGACTGAGCGACTGAACTGAACTGAACTGAAAGAATGCCTATTATTCCTATATTGGGTCTTCTGGACTTTCTAATCTCTTATCATTTCCCTAATGATTTGCATCTCTTTCATTCTTGTTCTATATTTCGAGATCTTTTGCTTGAATTTTAGACCAGTAGTTACTGTCGTTCATTTGCTCAGCTGTGTCTGACTCTTTGTGACACCATGGATTGCAGCACACCGGGTTTCCCTGTCCTCACCATCTCTCTGAGTTTGCCCAAGTTTATTTCCATTGAATCAGTGATGCCTTCCAACCATCTCATCCTCTGTTGCCCTCTTCTCCTTCTGCCTTCAATCTTTCCCAGTATCAAGGTCTTCTCAAGTGAGCTGGCTGTAGACCAGTAATTTGGGTCTTAACTTCAAATATTTTCTCTTTGTATCAGTATGTTGATTCCCAGTTAATTTGTGCAGTTCATGGAACTCTTTTAAAGAGTTTTCATTATACTTTTAATTCTCTCCTGGTTCTCTTTGAATAAGGAATTATTCTGAATATCCTGTTTATTCATCTCTCTCTGGCTGCTGGACCTAGTTACATTGACCTTCTCCCTTTTAAGAATTGGAACTACAGATTTCAGATGCTAGCATCAGTATTCTCTAGGGCTGGTCTTTAATCTCTCATCTGGTTCAGAAATGAGAAGGGCCTGCAGCCACTCCCTCCCAACCAGAGGTTATATTCATTACTGGCTCCACTCCTCCACTCCTCCCTATGTGACCTTGGAACATGGCAGTTGGAGAAGGAAATGGCAACCGATTCCAGTGTTCTTGCTTAGAGAATCCTGTGGACAGAGGAGCCTGGTGGGCTGCTGTCCATAGGGTCGCACAGAGTCGGACACGACTGAAGCAACTTAGCAGCAGCAGCAGCAGCAACATGGCAGTACCTTTCCATACTGGATGGGATTGTCTGCCTAAGTCATGTGACTTGAGGTGACCAATGGGATGTTTGTAAGCAGAGGCTTGAAAAAGTATGAGCACATTTCCATCTGCTGCGTGTTTCCTTCGCCTTCACCCCAGGAATGCCTCTGGGCTAACGTGTAGAAGGATAAGACACATGGAACAGAGTTATATCATCTAGCTGACTGTCCAAACACTGCCTCATCTCATTCTGGTCTGCTTCAGTTCAGTTCAGTTCAGTCGCTCAGTTGTGTCCGACTCTTTGCGACCCCATGAATCACAGCATGCCAGGCCTCCCTGTCCATCACCATCTCCCGGAGTTCACTCAACTCGCGTCCATTGAGTCCGTGATGCCATCCAGCCATCTCATCCTCTCTCGTCCCCTACTCCTCCTGCCCCCAATCCCTCCCAGCATCAGAGTCTTTTCCAGTGAGTCAACTCTTTGCATGAGGTGGCCAAAGTACTGGAGCTTCAGCTTTAGCATCATTCCTTCCAAAGAAATCCCAGGGTTGATCTCCTTCAGAATGGACTGGTTGGATCTCCTTGCAGTCCAAGGGACTCTCAAGAGTCTTCTCCAACACCACGCTTCAAAAGCATCAATTCTTTGGCGCTCAGCCTTCTTCACAGTCCAACTCTCACATCCATACATGACCACTGGAAAAACCATAGCCTTGACTAGACAGACCATAGTTGGCAAAGTAATGTCTCTGCTTTTGAATATGCTATCTAGGTTGGTCATAACTTTTCTTCCAAGGAGTAAGCGTCTTTTAATTTCATGGCTGCAGTCACCATCTGCAGTCATTTTGGAGCCCCAAAAAATAAAGTCTGACACTGTTTCCACTGTTTATACAGCTAATAACATAGGCTAATGTAGATAATGCTTTAAATTGTAAAAAATAAAATAATATAAATAGTTATTTATATTTCCAGGCTTCACAAGCATTTTTGTCCATTAGAAGTCAAAGTTCTTATAATGATCTCCCAGGAGGCTTTAGACAAGCGTCTACTTTCTCCACCTCCCTGATCTTTGGAAATCTCTGATTTTCCTTCTTGTTCCTTCTGTTCCAGGCACACTGGCCTCCTTGCTTTTCTTCTTGGGTGAGAGTGGGAGTGTAGTGCTCTCTTGCCTCAAGGCCTTTGCATGTGTCTGGAATGCCCTCCACCTTTTTACCCAAATAGCCAAATGCGTGGCTTACTCCCTCGACCTTCCTATCTCCTCTGAGGTCACCTTCCCTCATTGCCCATTGATCCCCCCACCACACTCTATTTTTTTTTTCCTGTTTATTTTTCTCCATAGCCCTTGTCATAATCTAACATACACTATATTTTACTTATTTTGCTAGTTTGCTCCTTCCTCACTAGATTGAGGGCAAGGATTTTTGTTTTGTTTTGTTTTCTGCTACATCTAATATCTAGGCAATGCTTAGTAAATACTCATTGAACTGAATAAAGCAATCAATACTTTAAAACATTATCTTTGGGAACTTCCCTGGTGGTCCAGTCGCTAAGACCCAGATCCCAGTATAGGGATCCTGGTCAGGGAACTGGATTCACATGCCACAGCCAAAGATCCCACATGCTGTACCATCGAAAATGGAAGATTCTGTATGTCACAACAAAAATCTGGTGCATCCAAATAAAAATGAATAAAAATCATTTTTTTAAAAAGATAAGAAGAGGGTAAAATTAACACAAATAAATAAATAAAACATTATCTTTGGTCGAGAGTCAAATGCTTATTTTTATTGTAACAGAACAAGAATTCTGTTAGTTGCAAAGTGGCATCATGTCATTTAAGTTCAAGCAAAATGTAATGGTGGCTGAAGAGAGATGGTCATTTTAGATACAACTTATTTAATCTATTAAGGGTCTATCACTGTTCTCATTGTGGTAGATATGATGTGAATTTTTAATAAGTTTGATTGTCCAGATAATTTTTTCTCTGAAATAAAGGGCTAATTATGTCTCCACAAAAGCCTTAAAATTCTTAAACACTCTCAACAGATTTCTCAAGTTAAAACAGAATATAGCTTTGGTCATTAGTGAGATGTGACATGAGTTATGCAGAAGCTTGGCTTAGATGAATGAAAGTCGCTCTGCTGCTGCTGCTGCTGCTAAGTCGCTTCAGTCATGATCGACTCTGTGCGACCCCATAGACGGCAGCCCACCAGGCTCCGCCGTTGCTGGGATTCTCCAGGCAAGAACACTGGAGTGGGTTGCCATTTCTTTCTCCAATGCATGAGTCGTGTTTGCAACCCCAACTATACAGTCCATGGGATTCTCCAGGCCAGAATACTGGAGTGGGTAGCTGTTTCCTTCTCCAGGGGATTTTCCCAATCCAGGGATCAAATCCAGGTCTCCCGCTTTGCAGGAGATTCTTTACCAGCTGAACCACCAGGGAAGCTTAGATAAAAATAACCTCATAATGTATTTCAACTAGAGAATTAACTCAGCTTTTCCATCTTCACAAATTATTGACACACAGACTTTTTCCTCAATTAATAGTGAGAAATGCTTATAATAGAATACTTATAAAGACACAAAAATAAATAAGAATCTCCCCTTTTCCATTTAATTCTGCATGTTATTATGTATTTTTCATAAATGTGGTTATAATTGAAACAACCCAATCTATAGTCTGCTGCTGCTGCTAAGTCGCTTCAGTCGTGTCCGACTCTGTGTGACCCCCGAGACAGCAGCCCACCAGGCTCCCCCGCCCCTGGGATTCCCCAGGCAAGAACACTGGAGTGGGTTGCCATTTCCTTCTCCAATGCATGAAAGTGAAAAGTGAAAGTGAAGTCGCTCAGTCGTGTCTGACTCTTTGCGACCCCATGGACTGCAGCCCACCAGGCTCCTCCAACCATGGGATTTTCCAGGCAAGAGTACTGGAGTGGGGTGCCATTGCCTTCTCTGCATCTGTATGGGTCCTCCATAATTTATCTATTACTCTGTTATAGAATTTGTAATCTGTTTTCTATTTTTCTTTATTATAAATAAAGCCTTGATGATCATCCTTGTACATAATTCTTTGAATGTATCTGTTATATGTATTTTGGATAAAGTCACAGATATAGAACTAATAAATCAACATTTAAAAATTTGTTGCTACATATCATCTTATTATTTTCCAGAAATACTACATCACTTTTTACTTCCATCAGCAGTGTGTTAATGCATCTCATCCCTCTCCCACCAGCACTGAATTTTTTTCTATTGTAAAATATATATAACATAAAACTGACCATTCTAACCATTTTTAAAGTGTACAGTTCTGTGGCAATCAATATTCTTACATTACTATGCAACCATCACCACATTCCTTTTCAAAACTTTCATCTTCCCAAAATGAAACTCTGTACCAAGTAAACGATAATTTCCTTTCTCCCCTCTCCTCGCCCCTAGAAACCACCATTCTGTTTTCTATATCTCTGAATTTAACTACTCTAGGTATATCATATAAGTAGAATCACACAATATTGTCCTAATGTGACTGGCTTATTTTGCTTAACATAATGTCCTCAAAGGTCATCCATGTTGTAGCATGCATCAGAATTTCCTTCATTTTTAAAGCTGAATAATATCCCATTGCAAATCTGACCATGGATAAACATTATCCCTTCATCTGTCAATGGATACTTAGGTTCCTTCCATCTTTTGGCTATTACAGCATTATATTTGACAGACTTTTTCCTATGTAGTTTTAATTATATTTATTTACATTATTGTGGTGCTAAATGTCATAGTCTGTGTGCGAGTCAGAAAATAATTTCCAGACATGAGGCAGAATAGAGTTTATTAGAGTGGGAGATGTTGTTAGCACAGCAGGCCAGCTAGTTGCCAGTTTTGAGGAAGGTAAAACAGGAGAGTGAAAAAGCTGGCTTAAAACTCAACATTCAAAAAACTAAGATCACGGCATCTGGTCCCATCACTTCAAGGCAAATAGATGGGGAAACAATGGAAACAGCAACAAACTTTATTTTCCTGGGCTACAAAAGAAATTTTGTGGCTGTCCAGGAAATTAAAAGATGCTTGCTCTTTGGAAGTAAAGCTATGACAAACCTAGACAGTGTATTAAAAAGCAGAGACATCCTTTTGCCAACAATGATCCATGCAGTCAAAGATACAGTTTTTCCCGTAGTCATGTACGGATATGAGAGCTGGACCATAAAGAAGGCTGAGCGCCAAAGAATTGATGCTTTTGAACTGTGGTGCTGGAGAAGACTCTTGAGAGTCCCTTGGACTGCAAGGAGATCAAACCAGTCCATCCTAAAGGAAATCAGTCCTGAATATTCACTGGAAGAACTGATGCTGAAGCTCAAGCTCCAATACTTTGGTTACCTGATGCAAAGAGCCGACTCATTGGAAAAGACCCTGATGCTGAGAAAGACTGAAGGCAGGAGAAGAAGGGGATGACAGGAATGAGATGGTTGGATGGCATCATCAATGCAATGGACAAGAGTTTGAGCAAACTCTGGGAACTGGTGAAGGACAGGGCAGCCTGTATGTTGCAGTCCACAGGGTCACAAAGGGTCAGATATGGCTTAGCGACAGAACAACAGCAGCCAATTTTTATAACCTCAAGAGAGAGAAAATTCCTACTGGAAGGATGGCATTAGGTGATTGGTTAGGATGCTATAGAGTGGGTAACAGGGTGGGTATTTTACCTAATATGGGGCCAGGGAACTGACCAATTTAGAGTCATAGGCTCACGTCAACAATTGCTATGGGGCTTGATTTGTTCCAGAGATTTTTGTCCTGTGACCTTGGTACAGGACTCCACACTGAACACATAGACATTTTTTTCCCCTCTTGATTAGTTTCCTGGATTTTAATTTTGCTTATGCTGGATTTAGGGGGAAGAGCTTCACATACTTTAATAAGTATTACAAAAAATAACACAGGAATATATTAAGCTAAGAACATCTCATGTATGTTTGTATCCAGAGTGAAAAGTTCTAATATTTAATCATGTGGTGTTTTGTGGTTTTTTTTTTTTTTTTTGCAATTTGCCATAGCTGCCTTTAGATGGCATTAGATCCTTGGGGATGTGTTGTGGAGATTTTTAGATACGGTATGGAAATAGGTATGTTTTGACAAGCATGGTGGATTTTAAATCTGGCCCAAATGTTATTTGGGACCTAGAATACAGGAGAAAGCAATACAGAAGCTGGACACCCTGAGGTCATATTCTGGCTATATTCTAACCAAGTCCTGGCCTTTTGTTTTTTCCTAACAGCAGATTTGCCCAGGTCTTCACCTTGGATTAGTTTTAGAACGAAAATCTTAGAACTGTTTTGAGTTTTTTTTCAATGTGAGTTCCTAAGCAAAGCAGAGACTATCCTCTCTCCCACACAGGGTACAAGTTTGGGCAGAAAGGGTTTTTCTTTTTTTAATGCATGTAAGTGTCAGGGGAAGCACACTGACTGGAACCGCCCACCTGGCCGGGCACCATAGTAACCATGTGCATGAGCTGTTTTACGACAGGACATCCTGGTAAGGAACACGGAACTAATAAGCCACCACCAACCGGAAGAGTTCGGGAAAGGTCAAAAGGAGACATCATGTGTCCGACCACCTCCCAGAATCCTTCTCGCTGGCATCCATCTTGGCTGAACTAGGCGTGCACCACCAGGAAGGACTCTGAGTCAGAATGACTGGCTAAAGACAACCCGGAAACTAATCCCATCACCATAAAACCCGAGGCTGTGAGCCACGTGGCAGAGCTGTTCTCCTGGGTTCTCTTACCCTCCTGCTCTCCACCTGGGTGCCTCTTCCCAATAAAATCTCTTGCTTTGTCAGCACATGTGTCTCCTCAGACAATTCATTTCTGAATTCTGTTAGAATTCAGATTCAATTCTGTTACACAAGAGCCCGCTTTCAGATTCAATTCTGTTATACAAGAGCCAGCTTTCAGTCCCTGGAAGGGGCCCCTCTTCCTGCAACAAAAGGAATCCCTAACAGTTCATTTCATGAATTCATGAATTCAAAAATGAATTCAGTTCATTTTTCTGAATCAGCACTTCAGACAGCAGAGGGTCTCCTTGGTAGAACAGGAGCTTAAACCAAATATCTTGCAATGAAGGATGAAGGGAGCTGCCGTCTCTATGATTGTGATGTTTGGATTTTGATATGAAATAATGATGTTTGTATTCCTACTTTCTGCTACTACTTTCAGAGCTTGTTTTGCTGAAAGAGACTTTTAATTTTAATTTTCAAGTTGCTGTAGTTTCCTGAAAAGATGCTTTACTCTCAGCAAAAGGGAACGTGACTGTAACACATTTCCCTTTTTTGGCATGGCTGGGAAGGGCTAGTGGTAAAGAACCCACCTGCCAATGCAGGAGACTAAGAGATGTGGGTTGGATCCCTATGTCTGGAAGGTCCCCTGCAGAAGGGCCTGGCAACTCACTCCACTATTCTTGCGTGGAGAAAGAATCCCATGATCAGAGGAGCCTAGCAGGCTCACTTCACGGTGCTTCACAGAGTTGGACACGACTGAGTGACTGAGCGTGCAAGCACGCACACGTGCAGGAGACCAAGGGACCCGCCCAGGGCCTCAGGTTGGTGGCTTTGCGGCAAGCCTTTCCTCCAGTGTGGGAACGGGCTGGCTCCAAGATCTTGGTTATGTGAAGCCCCTAGACTGCACTGTCTTCCAAATGAAGCCAAAGTGCTGCTGAAAGCTGGAAGGAAACCTTCCAAACACACTAGATTGTTCGCACAAAGACTTCTTTTAAGGCAAGGGGAGTGGGTGGAAACAATAAGGACAAGCAACAACATGTTGCTTTTTCATAAGCAAGTGCCTTGGCTCATCTCTACCTCTTGAACTATTAGCTGTTTCTTTAGTAAATTATTGCTAATAACACAAGGCCTGTTTGTGCTATTAACAATAACCTACATCATATATGTGATAGTACTTTGAACCCTTTTAAAGAAAAAGGGTATTTCCATTATAACTATGGTGGAGAGCTAACAAATTTTGAAAACCTATTATGTACCAAGTGCCTCATATTTCCTAGCTAAAATAATATGTACAATAACCCACAATAACTTCACAATAAGTATGACTGTCTCCATTTTATTAATAAAGAACTGAAAGTTAGAGAGCTTAAAGAAAAAATATGCTCACAGCCACTATGGAAAACAGCATAGAGATTCCTCAAAAAACTGAAAATAGATTTGACATATGATCCAGAAATTTCACTGCTGGGTATACACTCAGACAAGGCTGTAAACAAAAAGAGACATGCACGCCAATGTTCATAGCAGCACTGTTTACAATAGCCAGGGACTGACAGTGACTTAAATGTTCAATGAACGGATAAAGAAGATGTAGTACATATACACAATGGAAAATTACTGAGCTATAAAAAGAATGGAATAATGCTATTTGCAACAACATAGACAGACTAGAGATTATCATATTAAGTGAAATAAGTCAGAAGGAGAAAGACAAATATCATTTGATATCACTTATATGTGGAATCTAAATACGACACAAATGAAATTATCTATGGAACCATAAACAGACTCATAGTCAAAGAGAACAGATAAACGGTTGCCAAGCAGGAGGAGAGGTAGGGAAGAGAAGGATTGGGAATTTGGGATTCAGTTCAGTTGCTCAGTTGTGTGCAGCACGCCAGGCTTCCCTGTGCATCACTAACTCCCAGAGCTTACTCAAATTCATGTCCATTGAGTCAGTGATGCCATCCAACCATCTCATCTTCTGTGGTCCCCTTCTCCCACCTTCAATCTTTCCCAGCATCAATGAGTCAGCTCCTTGCATCAGATGGCCAAAGTATTGGAGTTTCAGCTTTAGCATCAGTCCTTCCAATGAATATTCAGGACTGATCTCCTTTAGAATGGACTGGTTGGATCTCCTTGCAGTCCAAGGGACTCTTTAGAGTCTTCTCCAACACCACAGTTCAAAAGCATCAATTCTTTGGTGCTCAGCTTTCTTTATAGTCCAACTCTCACAGCCGTACATGACTACTAGAAAAACCATAGCTTTGACTAGATGGACCTTTGTTGGCAAAGTAATATCTCTTCTTTTTAATATGCTCTCTAGATTGGTCATAGCTTTTCTTCCAAGGAGCAAGCATCTTTTAATTTCATGGCTTCAGTCACCATCTGCAGTGATTTTGGAGCCCAAGAAAATAAAGTCTCTCACTGTTTCGATTGTTTCCTCATCTATTTGCCATGAAGTGATGGGACCAGATGCCATGATCTCAGTGTTTTGAATGTTGAATTTTAAGCCAACTTTTTCACTCTCCTCTTTCACTTTCATCAGGAGGCTCAACTATATGTCAATAAAATTAAAAAAAAAAACTTGCTCAAGTTTGTATATTTATCAATGGCAAAACCAAGATCATGGTTCATTCAGACTGAATATATGGTGGATACAGAAACACTTTATTTAAACTTGAAACATAATTCGCTGTGTCGATTGTAAAAAAATGCACAGCCTAAAAGTTGGGAATTATGTTTTATTCAGCAGACCTATTGAGGACATAGCCCAGGATGGCAGCCTCTCAGGTAGCTCTGAGGGACTGTTTCAGAGAGGTAAGGTAGGAGTTTTTGACGTATAGGAGTTTTTGCAACAAAGACCAGACAATTGGAACTTCAAAGAGTACTGTTAATTAAAGAGAACTAGACATCTCAGGCTTTATTTTGGGGGGCGCTCCAAAATCATTGCAGATGGTGACTGCAGCCATGAAATTAAAAGATGCTTACTCCTTGGAAGAAAAGTTATGACCAACCTAGATAGCATATTCAAAAGCAGAGACATTACTTTGCCAGCTAAGGTCCGTCTAGTCAAGGCTATGGTTTTTCCTGTGGTCATGTATGGATGTGAGAGTTGGACTGTGAGGAAGGCTGAGCGCCAAAGAATTGATGCTTTTGAACTGTAGTGTTGGAGAAGACTCTTGAGAGTCCCTTGGACTGCAAGGAGATCCAACCAGTCCATTCTGAAGGAGATCAGCCCTGGGATTTCTTTGGAAGGAATGATGCTGAAGCTGAAACTCCAATACTTTGGCCACCTCATGGGAAGAGTTGACTCACTGGAAAAGACTCTGATGCTGGGAGGGATTTGGGGCAGGAGGAGAAGGGGACGACAGAAGATGAGATGGCTGGATGGCATCATGGACTCGATGGATGTGAGTCTGAGTGAACTCCGCGAGTTGGTGATGGACAGGGAGGCCTGGCGTGCTGCGATTCATGGGGTTGCAAAGAGTCGGACAAGACTGAGCAACTGAACTGAACTGAACTGAGACATCTCAGTTTAAGTAATTTAGTGCTTTTTTATCTATCGGAAGGTGCAAGAGTCTGGGCTCATTGAAATTATCCCTTTGATAAGCATCTTAACTCTCTAGGGCCAGTATCCTGTTTTTTTTTCCCATCCTGAATTCCCCTTAGGGTATACCGACAGGGGCCGGTACAGTGGCTGATGGCTTTATGGTCACAATATCCTTTGTTTACTGAAGCAGCTGTCGACGTTTTTTGTC
Source organism: Aepyceros melampus (assembly GCA_006408695.1). Taxonomy (NCBI): domain Eukaryota; kingdom Metazoa; phylum Chordata; class Mammalia; order Artiodactyla; family Bovidae; genus Aepyceros; species Aepyceros melampus. Next base: position 163,498 of record SJXQ01001209.1, read on the forward strand.
CATACCTGCTTATCCCAAATTGACTTCTTTGAATCTTTGTAAAATTTTCATATCTTTTCTCTCTTTAATAATCTCTGATTATGATAAACTTTAGATGTATTTCACAATTTTTCTTTCTGTAGTTATATCTTAATCATAATTGACAGCATTTTACCTTTTATTCATTGAATTTGTAGTTAGTCTAGTCAAGGTTCGATCAAGGGAAAGGATGACCAAGACAGATAGCAACACATGTTTTACTGAGTAGTGCTGGAATGAGGATCCAGGAGAGGGGACATCTACCAAAGCAGGTGACCATCCAGAGGCTAACCACAAGCGGCTATCAGCTGGAAGAGGAAGGGTAGTTAGGCAAGGGAACTCCCAGGAGAGGGAGGGAGGAAGGAAGGAGCTTACATGAAATCTCCGGTGAGGCAGCTCCAAGGGCAGCATCAGCTTTGGGTCTTTTTATTGCAAGGCTCTGTCTTATCAATAGGTAACAACAGTTGGGTGATATTTTAGAGGTATATGCAAAGCAAGTAGGCACTGAGTTGCTAACATTTGAGTTGTTTAGGCTATTTTAAAAATAATTGGAGACTTGCCTGGTAGTACAGTGGGTAAGAATCCACCTGCTAACGTAGGAGACATGAGTTTGATCCCCGGTCTGAAAGGTTCCACATGCCGCAGAGAAACTAAGTCCGTGTGCCACGACTACTGAAGTCTGTGCTCTGCAACAAGATAAGTCACCACAACGAGAAACCCACACATCACAACAGAGTAGCCCCCACTTGCTGCAACTAGAGAAAGCCCATGCACAGTAAACGAAGACCCAGTGCAACTAAGGATAAGTAAAGAAAACAATTTTTTTAATAATTAGAAGTATAAAAATTTGAGTTTGGTGCCAATGGGCTTTTTTTTTTTTAAAGACATTTAATTAATTAATGTATTTGACTGGGCCAGGTCTTAGTTGCGCCATGCAGGATCTTTAGTTGCAGCATGCGAACTCCTAGTTGCCACCTGTGGGATCTAGTTCCCTAATCAGGGATGGAACCCAGGTCCCCTGCGTTGGGAGCCCGAGTCCAGCCAATGGGCTTTTGAGCTAATGGAGATCAGCCTGCAGGGAAGAAATAAAGAACCTGGGGGCCAGTATGCAGAGGCCATCTTTGCTTTGCTTATGTAACAATCTATCTCAAGGCACCAGATGTGCTTACTTGTTCTGGGAACAGAGAATAACTTCTTTCGATCATAGAAAATATCTGATCCAACTAAACTAACAATTTATGAGCTCAATGATATTACTTATGGCTTTATTTACCTATACTTGCATAGAGAAAAAACGTTATTTGTGCTAAGTAAAAGTAGGCGTTTCTACGTTCAAATATATAGTTGTATTTTGAATTTGAATTTCTTATGATTACAAAGGACTTCCCTGGTGGCTCAAATGGTAAAGAATCTGCCTCCAATGTAGGAGACCCAGGTTCTATCCCTGGGGGAAGATCCTCTGGAGAAATGTATGGCTACCCACTCCAGTATTCTTGCCTGGAGAATTCCATGGTCAGAGGAGCCTGGTGGGCTACAATCCATAGGGTTGCAAAGAGTTGGGCACTACTGAGCTTTCTTTCACGATTTCAAATTTTGGTATCACTTTGGAACGTATTCAAATATTCCTGCCTCCAGCTAGAACCACCTAAGGATTTATGTTTAATTGCTTCTTATCCATATATATAAACTACATACACATGGATGAGAAGTCCAATGAAATCCTGAACTCCCCTTCCACCTTGTAGATGCATATGTATCTATCTTTAGTTTGTAAGGCAGTTCTTATTCTGATATGTTACTAGCTTTACTGTAACTCAAAATATTTACAACTGGAGTATACATTGACTGCAGGTTTTCTCCTCTTGGCCTTGGCATTGCTGGCAGCTCCAGCCAGCCTCCTCTGCTCAAGTTCATTGAGGCACCAGCACCATTCTTTGCCCTCAAACTCTAGGGGACATATGACAAGCCTTCCTAAGAATTCTTAGCCTCTATATGGTGTATCGCGGCCTTGGGTCTACACAGCTGCAATGCTATCTGCTCTCAAGATTTCCATGAGGGAAATCTCAGTGGAGTCCATAGGCTCTTAGTGGACGCTGGATGTTGGATGAGCTTAGTGATGTTGAACTAGTCAGCTCCTTATTAGTGGTGAGCATCTTGTTTAGTACAGCAGACCTTAATTACGCCCTTCTCTGGGCTTCCCTGGTGGCTCAGTGGTAAAGACTCCACTTACCAATGCAGGAGATATGAATTCAAGCCCTGACTGGGGAAGATCCCACATGCCTCGGAGCAACTAAGCCCGTGTCACACAACTATTGAGCCTGTACTCTAGGGCCCACGTGCCACAACGACTGAAGCCCAAGCTCCTAGAGGCTGTGCTCCACAACAAGAGAAGTCACCGTAACGAGAAGACTGCACAACTAGAGAGCAGGCCCTGCTCATCCCTGCAACGAGAGGAAAGCCCACCCAGCAACAAAGACTCCACACAGCCAAAAAACAAATATAAATAAACTATAAGAAACTGTGACTTCACTTCCTGTATATAACCATACACATATGTTCAGTGAAAGCCATAAATCGCAAAGTTGTATGTCTTGCATTGTCTACATTTTTAAGCTGCTTTATTTATATATAATTGACCTATGATAAATTGCATATTTTAAGGTGTATACATTGGTTTTAAAAATTTTTTATTTTATATTGAAGTATAGTTGATTTACAGTGTTGTATTAGTTTCAGATGTAGAGCAAAGTGATTCAGTTATCCATATACATGAATCTATTCTTTTTCAAATTCTTTTCCCATTTAGGTTTTACAGAATATTGACCTGAGTGCTATACAGTAGGTCCTTGCTGGTCATACGCTTTGATGAATTTTATACCTATGAACTCATCACCACAATCAAGACAATGAAAATCTCTATCACCTTCAAACATTTCCCCGTATACCTTGATAATATTTCTCTCGCCTCTCTCTCCCACTCAATAACTGATTGGCTTCATGTCACTAAAGATTAGTTTATATTTTCTAGAGCTTTAAGAAAATAAAAACTTTTAATATACTCTCTTTTTGTCTGGCTTTTTCACTCAGCATTTTATTCATCTGTGTTGTTGACTGTATCAGTAAATCATTCCTTTCTATTGTTGAGTACTATCATTGTTGTGATACAGTACATTTTGTTTATTCATTCACTTCTTGATGGACATTTGGATTGCTTCCAGTTTTAGGTTATTAAAAAAATCTTCTATGAACATCTGTCTTTGTTTGAACATATGTTTTCATTTCTTTTGGGTAAACACTCAAGTTTGGAATGATTGGATCACAGGGCAGGTGTATGTTTAACTTTTTAAGGAACTGTCAAATTGTTTTCCAAAGTGACTGTACCATTTTACATTCCATCAGAAGTCTATGAGAGTTTCAATTTTTAAATGAATTTTGGCCCACACTTTGCATGGTCAGTCTTTTTAATTTTAATCATTCTAGTAGGTGTGTGGTAGTATCTCCTTAGTAGTTTTAATTTTCTTTTCCCTAATGACTAATGCTGTTGAGCATCTTTTCATATGCTTATTTGCCATCCATATCTGTTCAAATCTTTTGCTTATTTAAAAAAATTTAGCCCTTATTTTTCAAAAATAAAAAGAAATAAAATAATATTGGTTAGAAGACCATTCCCTGAAGAAAAAAAGTAGATATCTGTGGATATCAGAATCAAAGGAAAATTTTAAAGTTACACATTTCTGAATTTTGTTTTTGCAGTGAGCATGTATTACTTATTAGGAAAAAATGATTTATCTTTCTTTTGCAAATGTACATTTAAGACAGTCTTTATAGATTTGATCATTTGGTGAAGAGGATCCAGAGAATCACCTTGGAATAATGAGAACTTAGTTATATACAGCTGTTGTTACCTCCTCTCAGATAGCATTATAATGAACAGAGCATCTGGGGACAGCTGGTGGAAGAAAGGTATCGCTAGAGACAGTGCTAGAAAGGACGTGCTTTGATTAGTCTTTGCTTTGCTCTGCAAGCATGGGGGATTGGGAAAGAGGCTGAGCTAAGCCTCTAGAAAGACAGGTGAGTTCTGGACAAAGATGTGTTCTCAATGCTCCGTCGCGTCTGACTCTTCGGGAGGATGAGCAGTCTACCCTCAGGGAAGAACTTTGGGAAGAGATGTCAAAGGAGGATTTAGGCAAAATTGTCCTGTGCAAGGGTGATATAATCTTCTTCTTCATCAAACCAACATTATTCATTAATGCTTTCTGGAGCTCAACTTACATTTTCTGGGGAATCTCCAGGTTGATACAGAAAGAGAGCAGGGGTGGACCAAGGAGTAACTTTATGACATTCAGCTCACAAAACAGATTGAGAAGAGGAAGTAGTCCAAGAAAAGAGAAATGTTGAACAAGTACAAATTGAGTCTTTTTTTTTTAAGATTCATTTATTTTATTTTTGGCTGCACTGGATCTTCATTGCTGTGCACGGGCTTTCTCTAGCTGCAGCAAGTGGGGCCTGCTCTTCGCTGTGGGGCACAGGCTTCTCATTGTAGGTGGCTTCTCTTATTGCAGAGCATGGGGTTCTAGGGCACAAAGGCTTTAGTGGTTACAGACCCTGAGCTCTAGAGCACAGGCTCAATAGTTGTGGCGCACAGGCTCAGTTGCTCTGAGGCAGGTGGGATCTTCCCAGACCAGGGATCAAAACCATGTCACCCAAATTGGCACGTGGACTCTCAGCCACTAGACTACCAGGAAAGCTCCACACATTTAGTCTTAAATCACTTAGAATAACTTTTAAAAATTGTAAAGATAATTTTTAAGAGCAATTTTTGGTTGCTGTCAACAAAATTGAGAAGGAGGTACAGAGGTTTTCTACACACCCCTCTTGTCACACATGCACAGCTTTCCCCTTTATCAACTACGGTCTCCAGAATAGTATAGATTTTTACCAAAGATGAGCTTACACTGACACATCACTGTTACCCAAAGGTTATCATTTACTTTAGGGTTCACTCTTGGTATTGTCCTTTCTATGCTGCTGCTGCTGCTAAGTCGCTTCAGTTGTGTCCAACTCTGCGACCCCAAAGACGGCAGCCCACCAGGGTCCTCTATCTCTGAGACTCTCCAGGCAGAACACTGGAGTGGGTTGCCATTTCCTTCTCCAATGCATGAAAGTGAAAAGTGAAAGTAAAGTCGCTCAGTTGTGTCTGACTCTTAGTGACCCCATGGACTACAGCCTACCAGGCTCCTCCGCCCATGGGATTTTCCAGGCAAGAGTACTGGAGTGGGGTGCGAGTGCTTTCTCCTGTCCTTTCTATGAGTTTGGACGAATGTATAATGAAACATATCTATCATTATAACACCATATACAGAATTTCACTGCCTTAAAAACGTCTCTGCTCTGTCTATTCATCTCTTCCCTCTGTCTACCCTGGCAACCACTAATAATTTCAATCGTCTCCCTAGCTTTGCCTTTTCCAGAGTGTCCTGTACTTGTAATCATGCAGTATGTAGTCTTTTAGGACTGGCTTCTTTCCCTTCAGTTCAGTTCATTTCAGTCACTCATTCGTGTCAGACTCTGTGACCCCATGAATCGCAGCATGCCAGGTCTCCCTGTCCATCACCATCTCCCAGAGTTCACTCAAACTCTCGTCCAGAGAGTTGGTGATGCCATCCAGCCATCTCATCCTCTGTTGTCCCCTTCTCCTCCTGCCCCCAATCCCTCCGAGCATCAGAGTCTTTTCCAATGAGTCAACTCTTCGCATGAGGTGGCCAAAGTACTGCAGCTTCAGCTTTAGCATCATTCCTTCCAAAGAAATCCCAGGGCTGATCTTCAGAATGGACTGGTTGGATCTCCCTGCAGTCCAAGGGACTCTCAAGAGTCTTCTCCAACACCACAGTTCAAAAGCATCAATTCTTCAGTGCTCAGCTTTCTTTCTTTGGCTCTTCACAGTCCAATTCTCACATCCATACATGACTACTGGAAAAACCATAGCCTTGATTAGACGGACCTTTGTTGGCAAAGTAATGTCTCTGTTTTTGAATATGCTATCTAGGTTGGTCATAACTTTTCTTCCAAGGAGTAAGCGTCTTTTAATTTCATGGCTGCAATCACCATCCACAGTGATTTTGGAGCCCCCCAAAATAAAGTCTGACACTGTTTCCCCATCTATTTCCCATGAAGTGATGGGGCCAGATGCCATGATCTTCGTTTTCTAAATGTTGAGATTTAAGCCAACTTTTTCACTCTCCTCTTTCACTTTCATCAAGAGGCTCTTTAGTTCCTCTTCACTTTCTGCCATAAGGGTGGTGTCATCTGCATATCTGAGGTTATTGATATTTCTCCCAGCAATCTTGATTCCAGCTTGTGCTTCTTCCAGCCCAGCGTTTCTCATGATGTACTCTGCATATAAGTTATGCCATCCAGCCATCTCATCCTCTGTTGTCCCCTTCTCCTCCTGCCCCCAATCCCTCCGAGCATCAGAGTCTTTTCCAATGAGTCAACTCTTCGCATGAGGTGGCCAAAGTACTGCAGCTTCAGCTTTAGCATCATTCCTTCCAAAGAAATCCCAGGGCTGATCTTCAGAATGGACTGGTTGGATCTCCCTGCAGTCCAAGGGACTCTCAAGAGTCTTCTCCAACACCACAGTTCAAAAGCATCAATTCTTCAGTGCTCAGCTTTCTTTCTTTGGCTCTTCACAGTCCAATTCTCACATCCATACATGACTACTGGAAAAACCATAGCCTTGATTAGACGGACCTTTGTTGGCAAAGTAATGTCTCTGTTTTTGAATATGCTATCTAGGTTGGTCATAACTTTTCTTCCAAGGAGTAAGCGTCTTTTAATTTCATGGCTGCAATCACCATCCACAGTGATTTTGGAGCCCCCCAAAATAAAGTCTGACACTGTTTCCCCATCTATTTCCCATGAAGTGATGGGGCCAGATGCCATGATCTTCGTTTTCTAAATGTTGAGATTTAAGCCAACTTTTTCACCTCCTCTTTCACTTTCATCAAGAGGCTCTTTAGTTCCTCTTCACTTTCTGCCATAAGGGTGGTGTCATCTGCATATCTGAGGTTATTGATATTTCTCCCAGCAATCTTGATTCCAGCTTGTGCTTCTTCCAGCCCAGCGTTTCTCATGATGTACTCTGCATATAAGTTAAATAAGCAATTAAATATATAAGTTAAATAATTATATATTTATAATTAAATTAAATATATGTTAAATAATTCTTTCCCTTAGGAATATGCATTTAAGGTCCTCATGTTGCTTCATGGCTTGATAGCCAATTTCTTTTTAGCACTGAAAAATATTCCATTTCCTGGATGTACCACAGTTTGTTTATTCATTTACCTGTTGAAGGACATCTTGGTTATTTCCATGTTTTGGCAATTATAAATAAAGCTGCTATAAATATCCATACACAAGTGTTTTATAGACATAAAGTTTCAGCTCCTTTGAGTAAATACCAGGGAACATGATTGCTGGATCCTATAATAAGAGTATATTTAGTTTTGTATGAAGCTGCCAAACTGTGTTCCTAAATAACTCTACCATTTTACTTTCCCACCAGCACTGTATGAATGTCTCAATTGGTCCATATTCTTGCCAGCATTTGGTGTTGTCAGTGTTCTGAATTTTGGCCATTCTAATGAGCTTGTAGTGGTATTTCATTGTTGTTTTAAATTGCATTTCCCTGGTGATATATAATGTAGAGCATCTTTTCATATGCTTATTTACCATCTGTTTATCTTTGGTGAAGTGTCTGTGAAAATCTTTGGGTCATTTTTAAATTGGGTTCTCTTGCTACTATTGAGTTTTAAGAATTCTTCGTATGTTTTAGTTGCCCAGTGATTAGGACTCCAGCACTCCTAATGCAGGGAGCACAGGTTCAGTCCCTGGTCGAGGAACTAAGATCCTGCATGCTGCCTGGTGCAGCCAAAAAAAAGGGGGGGGGGGAATGTTTTGTGTATTTTGGGTGTGTGTGTGTTAGTTACTCAGTCATGTCTGACTCTTGTGACCCCATGGACTATGGCCCACCAGGCTCCTCTGCCCATGGAATTCATCAGGCAGAATACTGGACTGGGTAGCCATTCCCTTCTCCAGGGGATATTCCCAACCAGGGATCAAACTTGGGTTTCCCACACTGCAGGTGGATTCTTTCCCATCTGAGCCACGATGGAAGCCCATATTTTGGATAACACTCCTTTATCAGATGCCCTGCAAATATTTTCTTCCATTCTGTGACTTGTCTTCTCGTTTTCTTGACATTGTCTTTTGCAGAGCAAAAGTTTTAAATTTTAATGAAGTTCAATTTATTAATTATTTCCTTCATAAATCAGGTCTTTAGTGGTGAATCTCACTTAAAAAAAAAAAAAAACCCATTTAGAAATTCACGCTCCCAATACAGGGGACCAGGGTTTGATCCCTGGTCAGGAAACTAGACCCCACATGCTGAAACCAAGACCAGGCACAGCCAAATAAATAAATAAAGTCCTCTTGATTAGGCAAAGTGAAAGAAGAGAGGCAGAGTCCTAACAGAAAACACAATCATAAAGTCACTGAGAAGATTATAATGAAGATACTACTTACTGAGACGTGGTCAGGGTTACCGGAAATACAAGATAATGACTGAGTTTCTGGAAGCAGTTGCCAGTCATAGACCCAAAGGGGCCGCGGGAAGGGGCAGCCCCTGGATGCTAACGGAGAGGGGCTGCTGGACAGGAGTGTGGCCTTAAGTAGAGGAATCGTCAGGGAGCCAGAAAGCAGGGGAGCCGTGATGTGTTCCACACAGGTCAGTGGCCAGAGGTTCAAAGAAGAGCTGGGATGGACAATGAGACTGGACGTGCACATCCTCACACAGAGTCCCAGTGAAATCCCACTCTGTCCATCCATTCACTCCTTAAACCAGTCACTTCCAGCTAGAAAGTAAGAAAGAACAGTTTCAACCTAGAGACTGGTGATTCCCAATTCCTTTTGGCTCACAGACTCCAAAAAGCACATAAAAGCACCTTCATAAATTTACATATTATACAAACATTTCCTCCTTACAGACAGGGAGCCTTTGTTAAACAAGTAGATTTTTCCTACTGATATTCTTGCATGAAAAAAATTGTGGCCAATATCTGAAAACTTTTTTGAAATAAATCCAGATTGAATATTTAAAATTAGAATTCAATAGGAAACTTTTGCTCAAAAGGAAATTTCAAAAGTATGTGGCTTTTTTTTTTTCTTTGCTTCAATAAGAATAATTTCCTTTGGAATGGTCACTGGCATGCTGAAATGTCATATTTGACATGTTCACATGTCAGTTCTGACAGCTGTAAGTTATGAAATCCCTGATAACAAAGGTAGGTATTGCAGATGGAATGACAATTCCCATTTCTTGCTTTGAAAGAGAAAAAAGTCAGAATTCTCAAACAAGCTGTGAGTTGGATTCCTTTTGTACCATTTCTTTGTCCTCCAATCTCAGAGGTCATCTCTGCTTTTGTTTTTTTGGCCATGCAGCACAGCATTTGGGATCTTAGTTCCTCGACCAGAGAATGAACCCTTGCATCCTGCAGCTGAAGCACTGAGTCTTACCACCGGACTGCCAGGGCAATCCCCAGGTCATCTTTTTCAAGATCTGCTCCACTGATACTACTTGTTTTTTGAACAGAGGTAACATGCAGAGCTCTGCAATGCTTCCCCATTCTAGAGGTTTCTTCCTGCAGAGAACTTGCCACCCTGGATTCCAGCTGGCAGAAAAAGTTTCCAGATCTATAGTTTCCTTAGCTGTCTACCTCCAGTCTTCACTTTCAGAGAGTAGTCTCATCCAGAGAGTAGGTAATTTTCTAGAAACTTCCTTCATACTAAGGGACTTTGATTAAGTGTGTGTGTTCCAAATTTAGACTGAAGCTTGGAACCACCCTTTAAAACCTTGGGGAGTTAGGCAAGTGACTTGTTTCTGTTTGTCTCCATTTCCTCATCAGTGGATAATAAAAGCACCTATTTGATAAGACTGTTGTAAGGATTAGATTAATTTAGATAAAGCTTTACAATAGGGGCAGCCACCATTTGGTATTATTCTAATAGCCATATACCTTTGGAGAGTGAGTGTTAGTCACTTAGTCATGTCTGACTCTTTACGACCCTATGGACTGTAGCCCGCCAGGCTCCTCTGTCCATGAAATTCTCCAGGCAAGAATCCTGCAGTGAGGTGCCATGCTCTCCTCCAGGGGATTTTCTTAACCCAGGATCAAACCCCAGTCTCCTGCATTGCAGGCAGATTCTTTACCATCTGAGCCATACCTCTGGAAGGCTATGGGAAAACTCTTCCCTGTCCTCATTCTTCTGTTCATTCATTCACGTGTTTCTGAATATTTATTGAGATCAGCACTGTGCTCTGTGCTAGAGATATGACGATCAACTATAACAGAATTAATCCCTGACCTCCTTGAACCCATAGTCTAGTAAGGAATGACCTATATGAATCAAAGAATCATAACTGCAAATATAAAATCACTATAGAAGAAAGCTACATAGTTTTATGAGAAGCAATAATGGAGAAATATGACCCTAAAGAAGTGTGGTTTAATCTGAGATCTTAAGGCCAAGAAGGAGTTCTCTACCTTGAATTCAGTTAAGTGCTGCAAGATTTGCTTTTCAGACAGCTGAGATTTTCTGTATAGCAGAGGAGAACTTCATTCTGGTTTCCTAGCAAAACTTCAGAAAAGACAGAAGTTCAAGGTTCTGACATTGGATAGGTCGATGACTTTTGGGGTAGTATACAATTTTAACCAGAGTTTGTCTTTGACATGAATGCAAAACAGTCTACAGTGGAATGAGTCTCGGTGATGTGTGGAATTTCTTTTTTCTTCAAGCCAGAAAGCTCAGAGGCGCTGCCCAATATGGCTGGGTCTCCAACCGTGCAGTGCCTGAGCTGAAGTTTTGTCCGGCACTCCAACCGTGCAGTGCCTGAGCTGAAGTTTTGTCCGGCAGATAAAGTTTTTACAATTTCAAAACCACAGGAAATCTCTGAACTTTCCAAAAGGATTCTCAACATAGGAATCCTCCTTTGATACTGACTTTGTACAAACAAACGCAAAACAGGACTTGGCTATGCTAAGAGGTGTCAATACTTTCATGAAGAGAAATGGTCCCCAGTGTTCACAGCAGCTCTATTCACAATAGACATGACACTGAAATATCCATTGACAGAGGAATAGATAAAGAAGATATGATAAATACATATATGCATACATGTATAAAGAAAGCTGAGTGCTGAAGAATTGATGCTTTTGAACTGTGGTGTTGGAGAAGCCTCTTGAGAGTCCCTTGGACTGCAAGGAGACCCAACCAGTCCATCCTAAAGGAGATCAGCCCTGAATATTCATTGGAAGGACTGATGCTGAAGCTGAAACTCCAATACTTTGGCCACTTGATGAGAAGAACTGACTCATTGGAAAAGACCCTGATGCTGGGAAAGATTGAAGGCAGGAGGAGAAGGGGATGACAGAGGATGAGATGCTTGGATGGCATCACTGACTCAATGGACATGAGTTTGAGTAAGCTCCCAAAGTTGGTGATGGACAGGGAGGCCTGGCATGCTACAGTCCATGGGGTCGCAAAGAGTCAGACACGACTGAGTGACTGAACTGAACTGAAACACATATACACACACACACACACATATATATATTCATACATACATACAATGAAGTATGACTTCAGCCATGAAAAGATTGAAATAACACCGTTTGCAGTTAACAGGGATGGATCTAGAGATTATCATACTAAGTGAACTAAGTCAGAGAGAGAAAGATAAATAGCATATGCTATCCCTTATGTGTGAAATCTTAAAAATGATGCAAATGAACTTATTTGCAAAACAGAAACAGACACACAGATACAGAAAACAAACAGAGTTACCAAAGGGGTAAGATGGGGGGTATAAATTAGTAGGAGTATGGGATTAACAGATACACACTACTACGTAAAAAACTGATAAACAACAAGGACCTACTGTCTAGCACAGGGAACTATATTCAATATCTTTTAATAGCCTTTAATGGAAAAGAATCTGAAAAGATGTGCATAATACCTATATATATTTAAGTGATAATAAAAAGAGAGGGAGAGAGAAAGGCAATTCCTCAATGATCTGCTCAAAATACCGAAATAGATTTTAGTGATTCTGCAATGGATGGGAATATTTGACTGAGCATTGCCTGAGTTTAAATTTTCCTCCAAGGCATAAATGAGCTTAACCATTTCCAAGACATATGCTTCATCAAAGTCCTTTGTCTGGTAACAGATAAAACTACAATAAGCAGTTTTCTCAGATGGCTGAAGACAACATTCTTTGTGTTGAAGCACATCCAGTTTGGGTGAAATTTTAATGTTTTTCAATTGAGCCTGTCCCTTAGGCAAAAAAGCAGACTGGGTGATCAATTGTCAGGATGGAGTGGACTGCTTCGGCTCCGTGTTTTCCTACTTCCATAGGTAAGCGTCTGGCCACACAAGACGCCTTCTGACTTGTTTTGTGAGCATGCTCAGTCACTTCAGCCGTGTCTGACTCTTTGCAGCCCTCTGGAAGATAGCCTGCCGGTCTCCTCCGTCCATGGGGTTCTCCAGGCAAGAATACTGGAATAGGTTGCCGTGCCCTCCTCCAGGGGATCTTCCCGTCCCAGGGATGGAATCGGCGTTTTCTGCATTGCAGGAGGATTCTTTACCACTGAGCCACTGGGGGAGTCCCAACTTTCGTGTTCCAATGATACAAACAAACCGAACTACATATAAGGTGATATTTCCTAGCCTAAGTTGGTTTCAAGGTATAGATAGATAATAGATATTCATAGTCATAATGACATGAAACATTTGCAATTCATATTAAAGGAAGGCCTGATAAATACTATCACTGGTCAATGATGACAGTTATAAATGACCAAACAGTACTTTACAGGTTTTCTTTTTACTTTAGTGTGAAATAAATGTTTTAGTTTTTTAAAAAAAGCTATGCAAAAAGTTTTGCTCCTATAACTTTAAATATTGGAGAAGACATAAAAGAAAAATATATTTTCCCACAGGTTGGGTCTTCAGTCAGAAGCTCAGACTAACCTGGACTTTAAACCTCACCTGGGTAGGTTTAATCTTACGGTACTAACCTCTCTCTGGTTTATTTTCCTCTCTGTTTAATTTCAGTTTCACCTTTACAGTACTTTATGTATTAGATGTAACTGTCTGAAGTGAGATACAGAATCATCTTAATAATTCAGAGCAGCAATTTATAAACTACGGTACAAATGTCACTGAAGCCCAGTGGGAAACCTCCTCACTTTTCCCAGCCTGGCCCAGCCTTGGCACTGTCGGTCCTTTTGCACCTCCTCCTCTCTCTTCAGACTTCTTTTAACTCCAATAAGTTTCTCAAGAGTTGTGTTTGTGGTTTGTTTTTTTTTTTTTAATATCAGGACTGATCATGTGTGTGCATGTCTCAGAGAATATTCTCTTCTCCTGGCAAGGCTTTTAAATCTATGTAGGATCTGAGAATCTTAGGGGATTCAGCGATGTTCTTTAAAGGGGTCTGGATCCAAAACCTCCACATTCATTACCCTATTTGGAGTTGCATGTATCACAATTCTTTTCTTCCTATGACTATTTTTTCCTAATTTCACTCTTATTTTTCTAGAAGACTCATTACGTTGGACCATCCATTCATCATCACTTTTTCTTGTATTCTTTTTCTTTCCTCATTCTATATCCTTATCCACTTAAGTCTGAGTTTGCAGCCTCCCAGTTACCCTAAATGTGGCCTTGTATGGAGCGCCCTTCACTTCATGTCCCCAGCAGGGGTCAGCCTAGTTCCTTCCCAGAGAGCTGTATAGTTCAATTACCTGTATAGTTCAAGTTCAAAAACACACTTTCTAGTCTTGGTAGAGTTCCAATTTCCACATAACATTATAAATACCTAAGAATCAACATTCACACTGTACTCTTCTCTATTCTTATTTAATACTGGCTAGTGCTTTAAGCCTTTTTTGAAGCTAGTACTTTTATTTTAGAACTGTATTTATTTTTGCTATAATTCCTACAGGAAAGGCCAAATCATGCCTTAAGTATATTACAGAGTAAAATTACTACAGTTTTCTCTTTTTCTTCAATTCATGCTTATCCTAATAAACTGGGAATTTTTTTGTTATATGAATGAATGAATTACCTGTGTTGAGTCGTACTTGCAGCACACGGGATCTTCAATTTTGCCGTGGCATGCAAACTCTTAGTTACAGCATGTGGGATCTAGTTCCCTGATCAGAGATTGAACCATTGCGAGCATGCAGTCTTAGTCACTGGACCACCAGCGAAGTCCCACTGGAGAATTTTGTATATATGTATTTGAAGCACTTAGCATCTAAACAATATAACAAAAATACAATTGAACTAGGATATATTTTTTTAATCAAGCATTCTCTTTAAAATTCTTCATTCTCTTTAAAATTATTTATGCCATTAAAAATGCATTGAGTTTATTATCTAAATAAAAAATAATCAGGAAAATTAGCAACATAATAGCTAGTTATGAAAACATAATAAAGTACCAATTAAAGTAATTATTAGAGTTGAGCTCAGGGAACAACTTAATTTAAACAGAACTATCACACCAATGATTCTATCAATACCTTTTCATTCTTGCTTCATTAAATTAGATCATTCCCACAAGCATCAAACATGCTGTTGTTTTTCTCCTCTTAAACATAAGCTTTTTTTGAGCCTTCTTCTCCAGTCATTATCCTGATTTTCTGCTCTTTGAAACAAAACTATGTCTGAGTTTGTATTTTCCATCGTTCTCTCCTTTCATTCTGCCTTAAGTGTATTCAAGTCAGGCTTTCCCCAACACTCCTCTGAACTTGGCTTGTCCAGGTCGCCAGTGACCTTGATGTCGCTAACTTGAGTGGTCAAGTCTTGGTTCTCATCCTGCTTGACCTAGGAGCAGCATTTGACAAACACGCTTCTTTAAAACGTTTTCTTCACTTGCTCCCAGGATGTCACAAGACCTGATGTTCCTGCTACCTTGCTGATCCTTCACTGTCAATCTCTTTTCCTGGATTCCCTGCCTCTTTCTCTGGATGCTGCAGTCCCATAGCTCTGTCTGTTGCATAATCTTCTGGCCTATAACTTCATTCATTTCCTAGATATCTCTTCCAGATCTACAGCTTTAAATTCCATCTGTTCCCTAACGAAGCATGTTCCCCTCTGCTGATGACTGAGATTAATGACGATAGCTTACACCCAGAAGAGTTCACTCTCTCACCTACCAGGAGTCAGAAGGAGCCAGAAGGACCCACCCAGTCCACAGCTGATGTGGCAGACCCACGAAGTCATCAGAGACTCAGGCTACTGTTAATTTTCTGCTCCATCATCCTAGCGTGGGGCTTATATTCTTAGGTCCACCTCATGTTTTGAGATGGCTAAGTTAGCTCTAGGCATTATCTACACATACCAAGAGGGAGGAAAAGGGAAAGGGGAACCACCCAGCAGACCAGCTCTTCTAAAGAAGACTCTTTTGGGGAAGCCCCACCCCCCAACACATATACATTTGCAAGTTTGTCTCAGTTCAATGGGTAGATTCAGTCATGTGCTTACCTCTCACTACAAGGGTAACTGGCAGTTGTGGCCTTTATCCCACGTAGCAATATGCTCAGCTAAAACTGAAGTTGTATACTAAGGAGGAAGAGAAGAAAGAATATTTGATAAGCACCTAGTAATCTCTGCTGGGCTTCCCAGGTGACTCGGTGGTAAAGAATCTGTCAACAATTCAGAAGACAGAGGAGATGCGGGTTCGATCCCTGGGTCAGGAAGATCCCCTGGAGGAGGAAATGGCAACATTCCGTGTTCTTGCCTGCAGAATCCCATGGACAGAGAAGCCTGGGGGTCTACAGTCCATGGGGCCACAAAGAGCTGGACATCAATGAACATGCAACAACCATCTCTGCTATAATATCAATATGTTGAAGGGTCCTGTGTAAATATCTCCAGCCCTGTACTCTTCTCTGAGCCTCAAGACTTACTTGTTAGCTCTGCTTAGATTTCTATGCAGCAACTCAACATGAGCAAAGTATTCCCTTTACAATGTGGCCTCAGGCATGAATGCCTGGTTGGGATGAGTTGAGGAAAGGAGGAATGAGAAAGAAAAGAGCATGAATATGGAGAATCCTTCAAGGAATTTTGATATTAAAAGGAGCAGAGGGGAAATAATCGCAGTAGTGAAGTCCTCAAGAAGAGAAGAGTGGGAATTCTCTGTTGGTCCTGTGGTTAGGACTCTGAATTCTCACTGCCGAGGGCTCAGGTTTGATCCCTGATGGGAGAATTGCCACATAGTATGGCTGAAATAAATAAATAAATAAAATAAAGAAGGCAGGGTGGATGAAATGTAGTATGTAAGTGAGGAGACTGGCTTTTGATGGAAACAAGAGTTTACAGGTCCAGCTTTTAGTCAAGACAGCTCACTAAATTGAAGCTTTGATAACCTACTCTGCACCAAATAAATGGCAATAATATGTCAAACCTAAAGAGAGAATCAATATAAATCTTGCTTAAAAAAAAATAAGACAAACATCTCCTAGGTGGAAATAGAGCAAGAATGTCAAAGCAAGTAGGCTGAAGCCACAAACTTTATAGGAAACCCCAAAAGTGCAGAGCTCTGGCCGGAGGCATAGCAGACACTAAAACTGCTCCATGAGAAATCAGATTCAACTTTATAGCTTAAAGACTCCCCCTTCTCAGAAGTGAGAAAATATTTAAAAAGTTATATATTTATATTAAGTAAAAAATACTGAAAAAGATCAAAATTCTAGATAACTTCTACTTGGAAAGGTGGCTTTTATAAAGCTAAAGAACTAGGGAGATGGGGGTACCCAGATACAATTAAAAAATTGAAGCAAGCTGCTTAATTGCCCTATGACCAGATCTGCAGAATCTACAATATTACCTTGGGTCAGGAATTCCAAGTTATTACTATAAGACTTGGCTTTTGATCAAGGGTCTGCTGACAGAGAGGGGTGAGCTCATGGTTGAAGGCATGGGGAAGGAGAGAAAAATGTTAAAAGCTTTCAAATGCTTCAGCATGCGACTGTAACCTCAAACTCCAAAACATGTGGATGGGTTTAACACTGAGAAAGAAGGCCAACAAAACCAACAATTAGAATGTGAGTTGACTACAGATAAAATCAGTTTCATCCTGGAGTGGTTTGATAAGATTTTAATATAAATATGATTGACATGATCAAAGAATTAAAGGCATAACTTTTACCAAAAAAAGCAAGAGATTGTGGAATAAAAATGAACAAAGATGAAACCTGAAAGAGATGATCAAAAATTTGTACAAAAAATACAGTTGTTGAATCCAAAAGGGTGGGGATATATGTACAGGTATGGCTGATTCATTTTGCTGTATGTACAAGCTAACACAACATTGTAAAGCAACTATACTCCAATGAAAATTAATAAAAAATACAGTCCTTCATTGGAGTATAAATGTATTAGATTTGAATTCCAATACAGTAAAAGGGAAAATTAGTGACTTACAAGACTGTCAAAAGGAATAGCCCAGAAATCAGAAAAGAGAGCAAAGATAGAGGACATGGTTATGGACATGGTAAGATGGTGTATTTGGTGGTGGGAGACCAGGTCGGTCTTTTTGTATTACTTTTATTTTCTCAGTAAAATTAGAGGTGAGGTATTCAGCCCTGGAGAAGGCAATGGCAACCCACTCTGATACTCTTGCCTGAAAAGTCCTGTGGACAGAGAAGCCTAGTAGGCTACAGTCCCCGAGATTGCAAAGAGTCAGATGTGACTGAGCGACTTCACTTTCCCTTTCACTTTCATTCAGCTGAGGTGGAAGAGGATGTGCTGAATGTCAGAAGAGAAAGCGTAGCAAGGGACAGCCCTTGTAGAGATTGGGGAGTAAATTAAGGAAATGTGGAAGGATGGCCTGGTGGTCCTCTCCAGCCTGTGAGGAGTTTTAAGAGACCCCCTAAAAAAGATCTGTTGCCAATGGGACAAATTCTGGGCAAAGGGCAAGAAGTAAATTGAGTGGAAAGAGAAATGTTAGGAATACATTGAATTCATTGTGATTATTTACTTTCATACTTTTCATTGAGTGGAAAGGTGGATTCTGTCTATAAAAAGCCAGATTTTCAAATGAAAGTATAGAGAAAAGTGGAAATAGATGATCTATGAGGAAAGAAGAGCAAAGAGAGAAAAAAAAGAAGAAAGCAGTAGAGATAAGCCACAGTCACGTGTAGCAGAAGCAGGTATAGTGACACGCTATTATAGATGAAATAGGTGACCAACAAAGATAACCAACAAGGACCCACTGTATAGCACTGGGAACCAGCCTCAATATTTTGTAATCATTCATAAGGGAAAAGAATCTGAAAAAGAATGTATGTGTGTGTGTGTGTATATATAGTCATATGTATAGACATCTATATATGAATTGGGCTTCCCTGGTGGCTCAGACAGTAAAAAGTCTGCCTGCAGTGTGTGAGACCTGGATTTGATCCCTGGGTCAGGAAGATCCCCTGGAAAATGGAATCACTACCCATTCCAGTATCCTTGCCTGGAGAATGTCATGGACTAAGGAATCTGGCAGGTTACAGTCCATGGGGTCACAAAGAGTTGGACACGACTGAGTAGCTAACACTTTCATTCCATGGTACGGATAGATGAGCTGCTGCTGCTGCTAAGTCGCTTCAGTCATGTCCGACTCTGTGCAACCCCATAGACGGCAGCCCACCAGGCTCCCCCGTCCCTGGGATTCTCCAGGCAAGAATACTGGAGTGGGTTGTCATGTCCTTCTTCAATGCATAAAAGTGAAAAGTAGAAGTGAAGTCGCTCAGTCGTGTCTGACTCCTAGCGACCCCATGGACTGCAGCCTATCAGGTTCCTCCATCCATGGAATTTGCCAGGCAATACTACTGCATAAACAAATCTCTGTGCTGTATACCTGAAACACTGTATATCAATTATACAACATTTGTTAACCATGGTTGTTAATAAGCATCATAGAGATTGAAAGAAGTAATTCATGGACTTGTTGGCTATCTTAATAATTACGCTAATCATTTCCTTGTTTTGATACAGACATCATTTTCTTTTACTTGTTGGTTATTAATATACCTAAGGATATCCACAAAGTACAAAGTAACTTCATTAGTTCATATTTGTATGAAGCATAGTTTTTCTTACACATTGAAGGTGGAAGCTATTTCAGTTTTTAAAGAACACATATTTCTTTTGGTCAGGAGTTTAAAATTCACATTTCTATCAGTCCCTTTCCAGAGAAAATGTAAGTACTGTTCCTGCTTCATATCATTTTAGTCATTATCTTCCTCTTATCCTTTCTCTCTTTTGTTTCACATTGAAGATCTGTGAAATTTGTGATGTTTATTCTTTTGCCATATAGTGTCATATGAAAATAAATTCTTAATATGTTTTTTTTCTCAAATACTTGTATTATTTATATTAAAGTTGGGAAGTTGCTGGCACTTTCTACGAAGTTACATTAAGTACTTGCCTAGAGTTTGGGGTTGTCATGGTTTGACCATTGTCAGCCTCCCTATACGTTTGTTTAAGAAGGAAGGTCCTGGAACTTCCTTGGTGGTCCAGTGGATAGGACTCCGAGGTCCCAAAGCAGGGAGCCCAGGTTTGACACCTGGTCGGGGAACTAGATCCCACACGCTGCAACTAAGTGTTCTCAGACGGCAACTTAAAGACCCCACATGTCACAACCGAGACCCCCTCTAGCCAAATAAATAAAATAAATATGGAACAAAGAAGGAAGGTCCTTTTCTGCTCGGGAAGATGGATGGGACCTTTGATGTACTGGTGGAGACAGGTGTCAAACTGGAAAGGGGGTGAATGAATCTACATAAGGATACAAGATGTCTCTGCTGAATAGGCAGGAGAGAGGGGAAGAAAATCGTGGGGATAGCGGCTGCCATGTGATGTGGGGCTGAGGAAACACCAAGGTGTGTCATGTACAGTAAATTCTCTTAGCTGCTCCTTGAGAACACCTGTGAAGATCTACATTTTTCTTCAAGGCTCTTAGAGTTGAATTTGTACATATTTCAGGTCTGTCACTGTGGATCCTAGGAGCACAGCAATTTGATATTTGTATTATACAACCATACAAAATTTAATTAAACACATATTTCTATACAGCCCTGTTCTAGGTGCTTACGTAAGAAAAAAAATTGTGTTTTGATGACAATGTAGAAACGTTCAGAACCTGCACACTAAGGGTTCCTTTTAAAGACCGACTGAACAGAATATGGACCAATTTTTAAAGATTATCTAGAAACTGCTAAAACTTTGTTAGTTGTCTCAAAAGCTAGACGAATGAGCTTCTCTGGGAAAGTAATCAGTATTATATATGTCACAGACTATGGGCTTTAGTTTAGAAGTTTATTCACAAAGGTTCTTAGTTTTTCTGGAAATGAGATAGTAGCATTGTTTCAGCAGTTTTCCTGAAGTGCCTGTGTGGTTGGCGTTACCACCCTGTTTGCTAGGAAGAGCTGGCCTGTAGTTCTCCCAAGTCAGCAGAATGGGTGAAAGTTAGTATAAAGCTGTCATTTTTTCCAGTTAACGAATTTTACTGTCAAGTGAGTGACTCTGCTGATTGGCTCTACCACAGATTTATGATTTCTAGCCTCAGCTGGGTCTTCAGTGCTGTTAGGCAGTCATTCCTGTGGCAGAGACCATGGATGGGTTCTCCAAAATAATCCCTCATCTTCATCTATCCCTGGAGCTAGAAAACAAGAGTCCTCTATTTCCCAGAGTCCTTTGCTGCTAAGAGGTGGCCACATAGCATAGTTTTGGCCAATGAAATAAAGAGTTTCCCTTTGCAAATAGAAAGGAAATGCTCTCCAGGACGATTTTTTCCTTCAGACCATCTTTTCCTCCTTTCTTTTTTCGGCATTGAACGTGTATGGGATGCCTGGAAGTACAGCAGCCATCTTTTGACCATGAGGTAATAATCATGAGAAACGAATTCAAGTTCCAAAGACAATCAGTGAGCCACTACCAACATTTGATGGACTCATTGTGTTTCATTGAATGAAATAAATACCACCACCTCCCTTCCCCCCAACTGCTGTCCATTTGCTCCATGTTAGGCTTTTGTTGATTAATTACAGTTTGGACTAAAACATTCCTTAGACTCAGTTGGCATCTCTCTTTTTTCACAGTGGCAGTTCTTAGTGGCCCCTCCAAACATCCCACAAAATTCTAATTTCTTTTTTTCCAGAATATATGTGGTTTATGGAAGCCATTCCCTTCCTGTATCTAGGGATGAAGCACTTAACCTAAGCTAAGCCAACTGATACATTCTATATTCCAGCCATAATGTTTGGCTCACAATTGATTATATGACCTAAGATAGTCCAGTCAGAATGAGTTTCAGGGCTTTTACTGGAAATTCTGAGACATCGTCTCTCTATTTCTCCAGCAAATGTGGCGCACAGAGGCAATGCCAGGAACGGTGGCAGCCATTTTGCTACCACGTGGCAAGGCAGCCTGGGTACACAACTGTCACACTGAGAAGGACAAATCTTAGACCCTCACAGATAGCCAGTCTTCTGATTGAACCTGAAGCCTGTCCCATGAATCCTCGTCATTGTTTAATCATCTCAGGTAAGCTGAAGTCTTACTGATGCACAGTTCTAGTGTGGCCTCTAGCTCTTGGCAGGAAACTTCATGTCCAGGCTATCTTCCAATTACTCCTCCAGGTTCACTCTGCTCCTTTGCTCCCTGTTCTCTGCCTCATGAGGCTGAACTGTTTTGACCATATCAGTTGGTATCCTTACCTCTGACTTCCAGTTGGATTTGACCAACAGAAGTACCAGCAGGTGATGAGAGGTAAGCAGGGGGTGGATTAAAATCAAGGTATCTAATTTCCTGGACCCCTCCTTGTGGGGTCACTGCAGGCTGGCTGGGCCCCTTGGCTGAAGGCCAGAGCTCTGGTCAACCGGTCTCTCTGCACAGAGTGTTCTCTCTTCCTGTTTAATAACCACATCCTCCTCTTGCCTTTCAGTCTTATGTGGGTATGGGTCCTCAGCGATGCAAACTGGAGAACTGCCCCATGTCTGCGGTTTCCCTGCACTCTGAGCAATTGAACCATGTCATCTGCTTCCTGCTAAGGCCCTGATTGACACATCTTATTCTCTACTCCACCAACAAAAAGAGGTCACACCTCCCCACATCTTCAGTCATCAACTGGAGTACCCACACATACTTCAGCTCTGTGCTGCTGAGATTGCTAGGGAAGATGCAACAGGTTCATGCCTTTTTCTTTCTCATGAGCATAGCAATAATCATGCTTTTCCTGCATGTCTTTCCAGGAGTGTTCTAAGAATCAGATGCATGTAAATGTACTTAGAAGAGCTGAGTACTGTACATACATGAAGCACTGTTACCATTACTGTTGCTACTACAGAGATAGGTCAACCCAAGTTCTAACTGTAGTTCTAATGAAAGATGTTTGAATGCTCTCTCTCTCTCTCTTTCTCTTTCTCTCAGTTTAAATGCTACTACCTAAGCACATACATTCAGAAAACGAAGATCATGGCATCTGGTCCCATCACTTCATGGGAAATAGACGGGGAAACAGTGGAAACAGTGTCAGACTTTATTTTTTTGGGCTCCAAAATCACTGCAGATGGTGACTGCAGCCATGAAATTAAAAGACACTCCTTGGAAGGAAAGTTATGACCAACCTAGATAGCATATTCAAAAGCAGAGACATTACTTTGCCAACAAAGGTCTGTCTAGTCAAGGCTATGGTTTTTCCAGTGGTCATGTATGGATGTGAGAGTTGGACTGTGAAGAAAGCTGAGCACTGAAGAATTGATGCTTTTGAAGTGTGGTGTTGGAGAAGACTCTTGAGAGTCCCTTGGACTGCAAGGAGATCCAAACAGTCCATTCTGAAGATCAGCTCTGTGATTTCTTTGGAAGGAATGATGCTGAAGCTGAAACCCCAGTACTTTGGCCACCTCATGCAAAGAGTTGACTCATTGGAAAAGACTGATGCTGGGAAGGATTGGGTGCAGGGGGAGAAGGGGACGACAGAGGATGAGATGGCTGGATGGCATCATGGACTCAATGGATGTGAGTCTGAGTGAACTCCGGGAGCTGGTGATGGACAGGGAGGCCTGGCGTGCTGCGATTCATGGGGTCGCAAAGAGTCGGACACGACTGAGCGACTGAACTGAACTGAACTGAAGCACATACAGGCTTCCCTGGTGACTCAGCAGTAGAGAGTCCACCTGCAAAGTAGGAGGTGCAAGAGATAATGAGTTCAATCCCTGGGCAGGAAGATCGGCTGGAGGAGGGCGTGACAACCCATTCTGGTATTCTTGTCTGGAGAATCTCATGGACAGAGAAGCCTAGTGGGCTACAGTCCATGGAGTCACAAAGAGAGTCAGATACAACTGAGTGACTAAACCACATCAACATACACATACATGTGCTTTAGCAACAGCTGCAGATAGCTCTATTTCCTGGGCACGTACTCCAATCAACCGTCATTTTCGTACTAATCATATTTGTCCTTCATGTCCTTTCTTCCATGGCTGGTTACGTGATGGGATGAGCATGAACTTTGGAGCCTTCCAGATTTAGCTTCAGGTTCTGTTCTATCATTTACTCATTCTAGGTTAGCAAGGAAATCACCTAGTTTCTCTGAACCTTAGTTTTTTTGTCAATGAAATGATAATGATGGAAAGCCTGGATTATTAAAATAATGTCTATAGAGGGCCTGCACTGATGTTCTTCCCTCTTCCTTACCTGGCTCCAGGAAAAGATGTTGAACAATGGTACAGCTCATGTTTCTTGGACCCGAACCAGCAGGCCCTGGCTTATCTTATGTATGAGGGACAGGAAACTAGAATGCCAAGAGATGGACTTTGCGCTGATTGTGGCAAAAGGCCTGGGAGATGACAGCATGTTCAGGTCAGGGAGGGGACACTCCCTTTGACTGAAGCTTACTGGAAATCACACTGTGGGTGGGACTAACTGCCTATGGGAACCCTTCCCAGAAGTCATCCATGTGATCTGAGGACATTTTACTGATGAGATTAAGATGCCATCATGAAGCAGCCAACCTAAAGCAATTAATGTCTAACCCGCTATAAACTTGGAAACGGTAATATTCTGTGGGTGTCGATGGAAGTGATGATACTGGGGTGATGAAAATACTAGTATTTTCAGAACATCTGCATTGGGCCTGGTCCAGTGTTATATATGTTATCACATACATTATCACACTGAAGTCTCATATTAAGCCCATACAATGGACATTAAGATGTTTATTCCACTCGACTGATGGGAAACTGGCATTCCAATAGCACATAGCATGTAAGTGGCTCTGGACCAACTTCTCAAACTCACAGGAGGCTGAAGTATATGTATAGTGGGTATGACTTGCTGTTGTTCAGGCACCAAGTGCTGGACTGCAGCACGCCAGGCCTCCCTGTCCCTCACCGTCTCCCAGAGTTTGCCCAAGTTCATGTCCATTGAATTGGTGAGGCCATCCAACCGTCTCATCCTCTGCTGCCCTCTTCTACTTCTGCCTTCAGTCTTTCCCAGCATCAGGGTGTTTTCCAAAAACAAAAAAAAAAAGGGTATGACTCTAAGGCCAAAAATTTAGGTGCACAAGACACGTACCAAATTTATTCTTAAGTAACTTAGTTAAATTTCTATTCTGAGTCACCATTCAATAAGGATGGCAGACTCTTAATCGCTGCCAGTTTGGACTCTTGCCTCCTCCCTTATACATGGCATTTTATCTGGGTACTGACTTGATCTGGCTTATGTAATTTTATTGTTTATATGGATTATATGGTTCCAAAGTATTGGTGGCAGCAGTTACAGTTGAAAGAAATCCAGTCTTCATTGAGGTGGGGGTCAGGGAGGAGTCTCTCCCTTCCTGAATGGTCCATGCAGGTTGTCATGGAGACAACTTTCATTTTCATCTCTTCAACCCTTCAGATCTAGTGAGTTCCTCTCAACTATTCCTTTGCCTCCTATGGATGCATGAGACTCAGTCTGTTGCTGCCCCATCACAATAGCTTAGACACTGAGGCTATCTGCCTGCATAGATCACAGAGCTATTTAACCTCTGATATTATGGCACCTCCCCAGGATTCTGCCCAGTTTCTTGGTCTCAGGTCTCTTCTGCTATTGGATTCCATCATCCCAGCTGGGGGTTTGGCCCTGGCTCACGTCCCGGTACCCAACCTGGAGGGCAGGGCACAGACAACCACCTATCTTGGGTCACACTGCTGTCAAACTCATCATTTCCCCTTCAGTTCTGTTCTTTCACCAGATGAAATGAATCCTTTTTTGGGGGGGTGGTCGAGGTGGGGTGGGGTGGGGCAGATTCCCAGGAGGCGCTAGTGGTAAAGAACTCACCTGCCAATGCAGGAGATGTAACAGACACAGGTTCCCTGGGTCAGGAAGATCCCCTGGAAGAGGACATGGCAACCCACTCCAGTATTCTTGCTAGAGAATCCTGTGGACAGAGGAGCCTGGCAGGCTACAGTCCATAGGGCCGCAAAGACTCAGATATGGCTGAAGTGACTGAGCACGCACACACACACACTGAATCCTTTTTTAGTTGGTAAGAAAGGTGCTCGGAGAAGGCCTGGTCTTCACTGCTCTCAAACCTTGCCATCATTATTTTTTTATTCTAAGGAGCTGGCTTTTGAAACACAAACCTAAAAGACTTTCCATCTTTTTCCTGTTTTCTGCTAGCACATGTCTTCCCTGAGCTGATGAATTTCTAATGGTTCAGCTGCTTTCTGTTTTTTTTTTTTTGTCTGTCTGTCCTGCTTGGCTTACGGGATCCTCACCCTGGGATTGAACCTGGGCCCCCAGCAGTGAAACCACGGAGTCTTAACCACTGACCCACCAGAGAATTCTCTGGGAGTTGGTGATGGACAGGGAGGCCTGGGGTGCTGTGATTCATGGGGGTGCAAGGAGTCGGACACAACTGCGCGACTGAACTGAACTGAACTGAACCTTCTCTTTACCCTCCATTCATCATTACATCCATCTTCAAAGGAAGTTATCTTCCTTCCTATTTAAAGTCGCCATTGTTTGAGGACAAACCACTTGATATATACCATTAGCAAGTCATTTGAAAAATCTCCCAGAAAACTTAACAGTACCACAAACATGCAACTATTTAAAAAGTATTTTCTTAATGATGAACAGAGCATAAAGGCACTCATATCTCTTGAAAAGATAGAGACCTATCTTTGTCTCATGTTTCTAGTCCTGTG
The DNA here is from genome assembly GCA_006408695.1 of Aepyceros melampus. Lineage (NCBI taxonomy): Eukaryota > Metazoa > Chordata > Mammalia > Artiodactyla > Bovidae > Aepyceros > Aepyceros melampus. The sequence goes on from SJXQ01001209.1 coordinate 189,828, forward strand.
AAAAGTGAAAGTGAAAGTTGCTTAGTCATGTCTGACTCTTTGCAACCCCATGGACTATATAGTCCATGGAATTCTCCAGCCAGAATACTGGATGGGCAGCCTTTCCCTTCTCCAGGGGATCTTCCCAACCCAGGGATCAAACCCAGCTCTCCTGCATTGCAGGAGGATTCTTTACCAGCTGAGCTACCAAGGAAGCCCTTTTATTCCTGTACCTATAATCTATGACCATGTCTAAGACCAAAATAATGGCCTTTAATGTGATATGACTAGAAAATTTGACAGTCCCAAGTTCTGAAAATGAATGCTGAAGTGGCTTACTCTTTATATTTAAACTGTTTCTACTCTAATAATATGAATTGTTTGTAAACCTACACATCAAGATGGAAGACTTTTTTTAAAAAGAGACATTTCTTTTTAAGAAATATGGACTGTGCTTTATGGCATAGAAAGAAAGAGATCTAATTGTCTGGAAAGAACCTTCAAATTCCTGATTTCTCATGCTACAGACACTGTGGGACAGAGTGGTCCTTGGGGGAGGGTTGTCTGGAATAGTTGCCATATTTCCTTGCTGGACAAGAGAACCCACTGCTCTGTGGGCCCTTGGTACCTCCTTAGCTATTGGTGAAAAAGCCAGACTTGAAAGATTCTGCTCTGCTTCTGCAAATCTATGCACACATTACTTGAGAAAACCTTGTTCTTGAGAGCTTTATGTGAAGATTACTTCCTTCTTCCTTCATGTCCTGCTCTAATTCACTCTAAACCTGGCCTTTGGGGTCAGACAGACCTGGATTTGGATATCAGTTTTGCCACCGATAACTGTATAATTGCATAAACTTGGACATGTTACTCAACCTTTCTTAGGCTTGGTCTGAACATCCATAATAATGAGATTAATGGTATTAACCTCACAGAAAGTGTGTGAGCACTGAATGAGATTATATACATACAATTGTTAACAGATAGCATCAATACCTAATCAGTATTTAATCATTCTTCATTCAACACATATTCATTGAGAGGATAGTATGTGTCAGGAACATATTTCAGGAAGAAGCTGAACTTCGCATTATAAATAAAGAGTAGGCACTGAAGGTGGATAGCAGGGCCCCAGAAGAGGGTGAGAAGTGTTCTTCCAAACAGAGGGAACAGTGAGTGCATATTACAGAACCTGAGTGAGGTTTGCATTCTAGGAGTGGAAAGGGGAAGGGGATGACTGGACCAAGAAATGCAAGATAGGAGACGGCCAGGGGTGAAGCTGGAGATCTTCACAGAGGATTCATAGGTCAGGCTAAGATAGTCCTATTTTATATATGTAATGTAAACTATTTATAATATATTTAATATGCTCTCTTTGGCTGGACTGGGTCTTCACTGAAGTGCACGGGTTCTTTGTGGTTGTGTGTAGACTTCTCTCATTGTGGCATGTGGGCCGAGTCTTCCTGTGGCACGTGGCATCTTATTTCCCCGACCAGGGATCAAATACATGGCCCCCACACTGGAAAAAGAGATTCTCAACCATTGGACTAGCAGAGAAGTCCCTGTGTTGTCTACTAAAACTGTCCAGTTCAGTTCAGTTCAGTTCAGTCGCTCAGTCGTGTCCGACTCTTTGTGACCCCATGAATTGCAGCACGCCAGGTCACCAACTCCCGAGTTCACTCAGACTCACGCCCATCAGGTCGGTGATGCCCTCCAGCCATCTCATCCTCTGTCGTCCCCTTGTCCTTCTGCCCCCAATCCCTCCCAGCATCAGAGTCTTTTCCAATGAGTCGTAGCTAACCCTTATTAAGCCTATTCTTCAAGTAGAGAAAGAGATACAAAGAAGGAAAATATTTGCCTACAGCAAAATAATTAGTGCGTGGCAGAGCACCAAAGTGTTTTAAGTAAAAAGTGACGTTATCAGATTCTGCTTTAGGAGCATCATGAAGGCAGCAGAGTGGAGTCTGCATGTGTGGAGGGCAGTGGCGGTGGGAAGGAAGGCTGAGAGGCAGGGAGGCTGTGGAATTAATATACATGGAACACAGTGAGATGAGACACTAGGGATCAGAGAATGGGGCGAGTCTGAAGTGTGCCTTCCTCCCCATGGGGCATGGCGATCCTGGATCCCTCACTGTGACACCTCTCAGCGTCCCAGGCTTCGGGACTTGGGTGTGGACTGATGAATTCAAAGTGAGGGCAAGGCATGGGAATGACAAGGTGAGGAGAGGGAAGGACGAAGCCAGATACACCCTGTGGCAGGTCAAGCAGGAGGTGGGAAAGAAGGGAAGGAAAACATCAAACCCCAAACATGTAACCTCCTCCCGCAGGGGATGGGAAGCTGTTTTCAGGTGTCTGTGTACTTGTTTAACATAAAGCCATGGAAAAGGAAAGTCAACTCTACTTGTCCAAACAGAGGCTAAGGAGAGGCCACTTAGTCTAGCTGCCTTGAGTCAGGGACTTGGGAGGTTGCATTTTTGTTTGTATTTTGTCTTGGTCGGTCCCCTTATTTCATTGCTCTCAATTTTCTTATCTCCACAATAAGTCTATTGAGTGCCTGTGTGTGCTAGATATTTCACATGTTTCTATTCATTTGCACAAAATACTGTAAGGTAGATATCATGTCCATTTTACAGAAAAAGGAAACTGTAAAATGTTTGTGGAGAGATTAGATGGTTTTGATATGTATAATTATACCAGAAGAAGTTCTATTACTGTATTGCATTGGAGAAGACTTTCCTAAGCAAAATTAAAATCCATAAGCTTATGGATAAGCAACAAGGACCTGCTGTACAGCACAGGGAACTCTGCTTAATATTTATGTAACAGTCTAAACAGAAAATGTATCCATTACAGCAAAATGAATCACTCTGCTATATACCTGAAACTATCACAACATTGTTAATCAACTCCAATACAAAATAAAAAGCTAAAACCCCACACACTTTTAAGAAAATAATTACAAATTATTCTCTATAAAAATTTCAATTGCTGACATTTGAAAGACACTGCTGCTGCTGCTGCTAAGTCATTTCAGTCGTGTCCGACTGTGCGACTCCACAGACGGCAGCCCACCAGGCTCCCCTGTCCCTGGGATTCTCCAGGCAAGAACACTGGAGTGGGCTGCCATTTCCTTCTCCAGTGCAGGAAAGTGAAAAATGAAAGGGAAGTCGCTCAGTTGTGTCGACTCTTCACGACCCCATGGACTGCAGCCTTCCAGGCTCCTCCATCCATGGGATTTTCCAGGCAAGAGTACTGGAGTGGGGTGCCATTGCCTTCTCCAAGACAAGTTAAATGTCAAGTAACAGGCTGAGAGAAATCATCTGCTCACATATATCAAGCAAAGTGTCACTATACAAAGAGCACTCACAAATCAATAAGAAAAATCACAAATGACTCAAGAGAAAAAAATGAGCAAAAAATATAAACAGGCAGTTCAAAGAAAGGGAGTTATAAATAGTCAAAAACAAAAAACCATGAAAAGATGTTCAACATAACTAGAAGTCAAGGGAAAAATCTTATTTTTAATATTAAAAATAGCTGTAATACTTTAGATAGTCACATTTTAAATTTGCAAGAACAGTAACTGATCCTTTTTCACAGCCACCTATAGGTACAATAGGTACAATATATAGAACATTTCTCTGCTTTTAAATTAAACCAAGCTTCACGCTTAGGCCTACCTTTGAAAATGTATCTCTAGGGAAGGCTTTTCCCTAAACCCTCTAGATTACGTTAGATTTCTTCAGTGTATACCTTTGTATTATGATTCAATGGTTTGCCAAGTTTGCGCTCATAGTGGAGAATTGTTTTAAGGTTTATTTTATATTGATTTATTTATTTGCCTATTTATTTAGCTGCATAAGGTCTTACTTGCAGCATGTGGGATCTAGTTCCCCAGAGATGGAACCCAGGACCTCCGCACTGGGAGCACAGAGTCTCAGCCACTGGACCACCAGGGAAGTACCAAGAATTTTTTTAAATGAGGTAATAGTGGAAGAAAATAATAAATTCCTTTTCAAAACAAGGAGACTCAAAACTCTGAAACTGCGACGGGCTGAGCTCAGCATTTTAGCCGGCATCTCTGTCATCACCTCATTGGACTTGCTCACTTAGGCCTAAATGAGCTTCTGAAAGAGGCAGCAGTCTTAACGGAGACTGGAGGGCCTATCATGGGCTTGCCTTCTTGTGGAGAAAGAAAGTTCACTNCATAAGCTTATGGATAAGCAACAAGGACCTGCTGTACAGCACAGGGAACTCTGCTTAATATTTATGTAACAGTCTAAACAGAAAATGTATCCATTACAGCAAAATGAATCACTCTGCTATATACCTGAAACTATCACAACATTGTTAATCAACTCCAATACAAAATAAAAAGCTAAAACCCCACACACTTTTAAGAAAATAATTACAAATTATTCTCTATAAAAATTTCAATTGCTGACATTTGAAAGACACTGCTGCTGCTGCTGCTAAGTCATTTCAGTCGTGTCCGACTGTGCGACTCCACAGCGGCAGCCCACCAGGCTCCCCTGTCCCTGGGATTCTCCAGGCAAGAACACTGGAGTGGGCTGCCATTTCCTTCTCCAGTGCAGGAAAGTGAAAAATGAAAGGGAAGTCGCTCAGTTGTGTCCGACTCTTCACGACCCCATGGACTGCAGCCTTCCAGGCTCCTCCATCCATGGGATTTTCCAGGCAAGAGTACTGGAGTGGGGTGCCATTGCCTTCTCCAAGACAAGTTAAATGTCAAGTAACAGGCTGAGAGAAATCATCTGCTCACATATATCAAGCAAAGTGTCACTATACAAAGAGCACTCACAAATCAATAAGAAAAATCACAAATGACTCAAGAGAAAAAAATGAGCAAAAAATATAAACAGGCAGTTCAAAGAAAGGGAGTTATAAATAGTCAAAAACAAAAAACCATGAAAAGATGTTCAACATAACTAGAAGTCAAGGGAAAAATCTTATTTTTAATATTAAAAATAGCTGTAATACTTTAGATAGTCACATTTTAAATTTGCAAGAACAGTAACTGATCCTTTTTCACAGCCACCTATAGGTACAATAGGTACAATATATAGAACATTTCTCTGCTTTTAAATTAAACCAAGCTTCACGCTTAGGCCTACCTTTGAAAATGTATCTCTAGGGAAGGCTTTTCCCTAAACCCTCTAGATTACGTTAGATTTCTTCAGTGTATACCTTTGTATTATGATTCAATGGTTTGCCAAGTTTGCGCTCATAGTGGAGAATTGTTTTAAGGTTTATTTTATATTGATTTATTTATTTGCCTATTTATTTAGCTGCATAAGGTCTTACTTGCAGCATGTGGGATCTAGTTCCCCAGAGATGGAACCCAGGACCTCCGCACTGGGAGCACAGAGTCTCAGCCACTGGACCACCAGGGAAGTACCAAGAATTTTTTTAAATGAGGTAATAGTGGAAGAAAATAATAAATTCCTTTTCAAAACAAGGAGACTCAAAACTCTGAAACTGCGACGGGCTGAGCTCAGCATTTTAGCCGGCATCTCGTCATCACCTCATTGGACTTGCTCACTTAGGCCTAAATGAGCTTCTGAAAGAGGCAGCAGTCTTAACGGAGACTGGAGGGCCTATCATGGGCTTGCCTTCTTGTGGAGAAAGAAAGTTCACTTCTTGCCTCAGCAATTACTATTTCCTTTACTTAACTCTTCAATTTCATGGCGGGGTTGGGGGCAGGGGCGGGTGGGCAGGTAGGAAAAGCCTTTAGAGAAACGGTTAATACAAAATACAAAAAAAAAAAAAAAACCCTGAAAAAATTACAAAAAACTGAACTAGTCTTTCCTTTATGGAATTTTGAGTAAAATGAATGTTGCCTTTTTAATTATTTTTTAATTTAACTTTTTACAATTGCAGTATAATTTATTTACAATGTTCATTTCTGCTGTACAATAATGTGAGTCAGCTGTATGTATACATATATCCCCTCCCTCTTGAGCCTTCCTCCCACCCTTACCCTATCCTACCCCTCTAGGTCATCACAGAGGACTGAGCTGAGATCCCTGTGCTAAATAGCAGGTTCCCACTAGCCATCTATTTCACACATGGTAGTGTTTGCCTTTTTAATTATAATTGGTAATTATTTTACTATCATGATCATACCTTGAACATCCGCATTAGGACTGAAGCTATTACTCATATAACGTTACTATTAGGATAAACCAATGTCTATATTATAGTCGGACCAAAGAAAGGATGCTTTCTCTCACATCAGTTAGGTTTGAGCTTTAGAAACTTGAACTTGAAAGGCTTTCTCTAGCATGTAGAAACTTGAACAAATTATCTGAGTCACTAAGTTAAGATTGCTGAGAGTCATTTAATGATACCTCACTTACTTTATGAAGAATCTCCAAGTATGAGCATAAAATGTCAGGAAGTTTACTTGAAATGCATTGAAAGCATAGATTCTGTGGTCCTCTGGATCAAATTGTGCTTCCTGAGGTGGGGGAAGGGTTAAATTAGCAGTTTAGGATTAACAGATATACACCGCTATGATAAGCACAAAGACCTACTAACAGCACAGGGACCTATACTCAATATTTTGTAATAATCTATAAGGGAAAATAATCTGGAAAAGGGTGTGTGTGTGTGTGTGTGTACACATATATATATACACACACGTGTATATATATGTATATGTGTGTATATACATATATGTTATATGAAAGTGAAAGTGAAAGTGAGTCACTCAGTCGTGTCCGACTCTTTGTGATCCCATGGACTGTAGCCCACCAGGTTCCTCCGTCCATGGAATTCTCCAGGCAAGAGTACTGGAGTGGGTTGCCATTTCCTTCTCCAGGGGATCTTTCCGACCCAGGGATCAAACCCGAGTCTCCTGCATTGCAGGCGGCTTCTTTACCATCTGAGCTGCTGATCAGCAGTAGTATATATGTTATATACACACACATATATCTAAACTGAATCATTTTGCGGTATGCCTAAAACTAACGCAACACTGCATATCAACTATATTTCAATAAAAATTCTACTTCCTGTGTACATAGCAATGTTGACCAAAATACTAAAATTATAGCCATTTATCATATGACCAGTCATGAGCTTACTGCTATTTAGCTTTTACCAACACTTCAGTTGAAAAGCTTGTTATCTGAGAGTTAACAATCAAAGCGGGGATGTATTAGCTTCTATTTCTCTTGCTCTCCATGCTCTATCCCTGAGGAAAATTATATTCCCCAGGAAGCACTATAACTAGACTATATAATCTTAGCTTCCCATGGAAATAGCTTTCGGAGATACAATAATTTTACCTCTCAACTTTTATAGAAGTTTGCTATACAAAGAACTTTTTTTTTTATAAGACCCTAATGTTAAAATAGTCTAGATTGTACCCTAATGTCCTTTATGAAAATATTTCTTTTTATATTTAGTGAAAGGAAATGTCTCTCTTTAATACACTTTTTTGGGTATATGAAAGTTTATTACTACTATGTTTGCGTCATCAAAACTTTTCATCTTAGTCTTTACTTCTTGCTCTTGCATAAGGCCAAGAGAGACACCAGCTACTTTGACAATTTTAAGTGGGCTCTAGGAACGTCACCAAGAGCATGCTATTTTGCAATCAAATCCAGCAACGGAAACTTCACTGTTTTCTGCAGTAAAGTTCAAGCAATCGTCATTGGGTAAGAAACTGTTGAGTTTCTTGCTCTTATTGATCAGTTGGACCCTGAAATACTTCCCAAAGCCAGAATTTACCTGTTTTGCTTCAACTCTGACATTCTAGCAAAATTCCCTTTGCATGTGAAGTGCCTCCAAAGGGGCTGATCTTCAGGGCTGGCCCAAATGGGCTTTCTTGTATCATCACACCACTTCCGGTCCTGATGGTGGCTGCAGAGTTTCCTGGCAATATGAAGATCTTGACACTTGTCTATCTCATTGATGCTGCAGGCCTAAGGGGATCTAAAATATATATATATATATATTTTCCCCAGTTGTGGTAAAAGATATATAACATAAAATTTACCATCTTAACCATCTTAAAGTTCAGTACTGACAAGTGTATTCACACTGATGTGCAATCTCCAGAATCTTTCACGCTACAAAACCAGAACTCCATACATATTTTACCAGTATAGTATGGCATTTTATGTGCCAACTTGAGCAAGCACAGAGCCTGACTATGTGATCAAACATTATTCTGGACGTTTCTTTGAGGGTGTTTTTGGATGAGATTTACATTTAAATTGGTAGACTGTGCCCAAGCAGACTGCTTTCCACAATGTGGGTGGGCCTCATCTAAGCAGTTGAAGGGCTACATACAACAAAAGATCGACCTCCCTCAAGAAAGAAGGAATACCTTCAGAAGACAGTCTTCAGATTTAAACTGCAATACTGGCTTTTCCCTGGGTCTCCAGCCTGATGGCCTACCCTGTAGATTTTGGACTTGCCAGCCTCCATAATTTCATGAGCCAATTCCTTCAAATAGATCTCTGTTATAAACATCATATTGGTTCTGTTCTCTGGAGAACATAACACACCCATTTAACAACAACTACCCCTTTTTGCCTCCCCCTAGCTCCTGGCAACACCATTCTACTTTCGTAACTATGAATCTGACTACTCCAGATACCTTATATAAGTGGAATCATACAGTTTTTTCCTTTTTGCAACTGGCTTATTTCACTTAGCATTGTGCCCCCAAAGTTTATGATTTTGCTGTGTGCCAGAATTCCCTTCCTTTTTAATGCTGAATATTATTCCATTGTGTGTATATACCTCATTTTACCCATCTGTCAATGGACACTTTGACTACTTCCATCTTTTGGCTGTTGTGAATAACACTGCTATGAACATGGGTGTATAAATATCTCCTGCAGACTCTGCTTTCAATTCTTCTGGGTATATATATATTCAGAAGTGGAATTGCTGGATCATATGATATTTCTATTTTTAATTTTTTGAGGAATCATCATACTGTTTGCATAGCCTGCATCATTTTACATTCCCACCAACAGTGTTCGAGGATTCCAATTTCTCCACATCCTTGCCAACCACTTGTTATTTCCAGCAATAATAATCCTGCAGGAACCCAAAATAAACCTCAGTAGGGGTCATTTTTGTTAAGGGATGGTATTTTGTATGTGGGTGGTGGGGGGAATACTGATACAGATTTGATCTTAGAAACTATGATGTTAAGACTTGATTCCTACACAATTTAGGCAGAATCTACATGATACAAAAACAAGTATTTAAATGTGAAAAATTGTGTCAACAAGTTACTTTGCCCTGTGGTACTAAATGATCAAAATGGCAGGTTTGGTTGTTTAGGATTTGCATTCAAGCAGCCTTACTCAAGGTTTTTCTTCAGAAAAGGTACATAGATGATTATAAATGTCACTGAGTCATTCTGAGTGGTAAGCATTTTAAAATTCAGGGAGAGTTTCTAATGTAAAGCAAGAAGGTGAGCCAAATCAGGCCTGCAGACTTATTTGACTTGGCCTACACATTTGTTGGCCCACACATTGTTTTTAAAAAATTTGAATTAGTTGACAACTTTTTAAATGGAGCGAGTTCAGGCAAAAAAAAAAAAAAAATCTTGATTCCTAGCTTCTTGGGAAAAAATAGCTGACCTGGCAAGATGGGGCCCTTCATTCCCACATGGCAACAGTTGGCTGAGGTTGAGTAGCAGCTGCCCTTCCGCCTGAGCCTCTGCTCTCCAGTTCTGCACAGTCCCCACCCGCCCCGAGACAGGAGTGTGTGGACACCCAGCCAGCAGACGGTCCGTTTTGTCAGGAAGCACTCATAACCTCCTGTAAGGTCTAGTGGGACATGAGACCCCGGTGGGTGCTCAGTAGTTGCTGGCTTATTCACTGAATCTGGTTCTTCATGTGCTAAAATTATTTAGGACCTTTTGCTTTCTCTCTTGGTGGAGAAAGAGACAGTAAGATGATGGCTTTAAATAAATGGAATACAAAAGGGAAAAGACTTAGGCAATGAGAGTCAGAGAAACATGTGAAAGGAAAATAATCACGCGAATGTAATTTTTTTACTAAGGAATTCGTCCTTGAATTCTTTTTCCCATGAAGGAAACGGCACCCAGGAAATGTTTCAGGTGAAGCCCTCTGTTTAATACAAGACAGAAACAAGGGGCAAAGTTTACTCAGCTGCCTTACAGTGGCGGAATTCTGGAGTTAACATAAATAGAAAGAGAGACAGAAAACGAGGACCATATGGTTGGCTAGATCAGCTACTCTCAAGGCCACCCACTGAGAAAAATATTCAACTTATTGTGTCTTAGCACATTAACTCCTCCTTTTTAATTACTGAGGCACTTGGAGAAGTTCTTTTACACTTTCAGGTGATAGCAAATGAAAAACATGTTAAAGAAAATGCAAGCAGCACTTCTCTCTCTTTGGTGATTGTGTTGACTGGGGAGAAAATGAACGTCTTATGGAAGATGTGCCCTAATCTCCAATTCAAAATATCAACCCAAGAAAACAGTTATTCAGACGCTTTCCTGACAGTTCAGTGGGTAGGACTTCATCTTCCAGTGCAAGGGGGTGTGGGTTTGATCCTTGGTCGCAGAGCTGAGATCCCACATGTTGCTGTTGTTGATTAGTTGCCATGTCTGACTCTTTTGCAACCCATGGACTGTAGCCTATCAGGCTCCTCTGTCCATGGTATTTCCCAGGCAAGAATACTGGAGTGGGTTACCATTTCCTCCTTCAAGGGATCTTCCTGACCAGGGGATCGAACCGTGTCTCCTGCATTGACAGGCAGATTCTTTACTACTGAGCCATCAGGGAAATTCAGATCCCATATGCCTTGTGGCCAAAACCCCAAACATAAAATGGAAGCAATATTATAATGAATTCAACAAAGACTTTAAAAAATGATCCACATTTTTAAAAAGTCTTAAAAAAGGAAAATAATTATTTAAATTTCTACTTGCTATTATTCCATGGGCCAGAGTAAGTCATACAGCCAACTCAGAGTTAGCTTGGAAAGGGACTATCTCAGGGTGTGGATCCAGCAGGGTGTGCTTTCAAGACCACTGTTGTTCAAGAATGGATAAATAGAAGCTGGGTCAGAACCCAGTCTGAAAAAGCATAGTAGTTGACCCTTATTAAAATTAAGTTTTAATATTTTTATCCTTTCTATTAAAGATAATGCTCACTTAAAACATTCAAGAAATATAGAAATTACCAAGAGGAAAGATAGAAACCACCCAAAGCCCACAGTCTAATCAAAATTATTCTTAAAAGGTGGTGTACATGACTCCAGGAACCTCTCTGCATATCTACCTCTCCACCTAGAAGTGGTTCTGACTCACTCACAAGCACCTCCAGAGACAATAGAGAAGAGTAGCCTGGACTGAACTTGAATCATCTTCTATTCTCCTAGAACAGTTGTTTTTTTAAAAACACTTATCGAATTATTTATTAGATAATAACTATTGGGCTTCTCTGGAGGCTCAGATGGTAAAGAATCTGCCTGCAATTCAGGAGACCCAGGTTCAATCCCTGGGTCAGAAAGATCCCCTGGAGAAGGGAATAGCTACCCACCTCCAGAATTCCATGGACAGAGAAGCCTCATGGGCTATGGTCCATGGGGCTGCAAAAGAATCAGACACGACCGAGCGACTCAGCACACACACAAACTTTATTGTGACTTCCTATAAGCCAGGAACTGGGCTAAGAGCTTTCTGTATAGCAGCAGTTCACTAAACCCTGACAGTAACCACATTATTCCATGTTTCTGTTAAGGGAATTGGAACTTAGAGAGGTTAAGAAGGTCGCCAGAGGTCACACAGCTAGAGAGTGGTAGAGTCAGAATTTGTTGAACTCACACAGCCGGACTCTAGATGTTACACTATGTTGTACTGCCAGAGAGGAAACCAAAATTATAATTTTCAAAGAAATCCCTCCCTCTGCCATTTCTGGGTTTCAGCCACAGAGGCATTCCCTTAGTAGAACAGTTTTTTTATTTTAATAAAAAATTTTAACTGGCATACAGTTGATTTATATTAATTTAATGTGTATAGCATAGTGATTCAGTATTTCTACAGACTATACTCCATTAAAAGTTATTACAAGAATGGCTATAACTCCCTGTGCTGTACAATACATCATTGCTGCTCGTCTACTCAGTTCTTGAACTCTGTCGACGTACACCTTGGCTTGCCAGAGTTGGCAAACCTATGGAGAGAAGGGAAAGAGATGACCTGTATCCACTGAAAATATCAGCAATAAAGAAAAAGAGAGAAGAAAGGAACAACAAAAGTGGTCAAGGATAGAGAAGTCTGATACATCAGTGGAGATTTTGCGATGTAAGCAGGGCTAACTTATCAAACAGGCACAGTTACTAAGGGTTCTATGCTACTTTTAGAGCCCATGAAAATCTTTTCATTCCTTTAACGTCAGAAGAAAAACAAACTCTTAGGTCAAGGAAAATACTTCAACTTAAAATGTTAATATATTTATCATTAAATCAATGCAGTCATAAAATATATCTTATAAATGTCTTTTTATAAAGGAAGGGGCCACGAAGGCAAATGTGCTTTCGTGTGACACAAAAGTCACACACAGCCCTGGATCCAGTGGCATGTGCCAACCTATTCAAATTTATTCAACATGTGTGCACCATGCATTCTAGGATTTTTTTTTTTTTTGCCACTAATGATATTATTTTCCAATTATAGAAATGAAGATTTTAAAACCTGGGAAGAAGTCAGGACACAGAAAGTGATGGAGTTGGGAACTGCTCCAGATATCCTGATTTTCAGTTCAGGTCTCTGCACAAATGTGCCATAGGAAGGGACAGATGTGGGGCGGAGATCAATACAGGAAAGAATGCAATAAAAATTAAAAAGATAAGAGGTTTTATCATTGGCCAAGTCTTTCCTCAGGCATCAAACTTCCTTTCTGATGTGACATTTAGGTGCCAAAAAGAAGATCAGGCAGCTCAAGAGGGCGTGAGGGAAAGTGAGTGGACACTGCTGGGTGCCCAACTAAAAACAGTTTCTTTGACAACCTATTAAAACAAGAGGAAATATTTGCAACTCATATATGTGACAGCATCCAAAGTATATAAATACTTCATAAAGCTCAATAGCAAAACAAACAATCCTATTAAAAATGGGCAGAGGATCCGGACAGACATTTTCCCAAAGAAGATATACAGATGGCCGGTAGGAACATGAAAAGACGCTCAGCATCACTGATCATCATGGAAATGCAAATCGAAACCACAGCACAATATCACTTCACGCCTGTAAGAACAGCTTTTCTCCAGATGAAAAGAGACAACAGATGCTGACACGGATGTAGAGAAAAGGGAAGCTTTGTGCACTGTGGAGGGGAATGTAAATTGGCATAGCCACTATGGAAAACAGTATGGAGGTTCCTCAAAATATTAAAAGTAGAACTGCCACCACATGATCCAGCAATTCCACTACCAGATATTTATCAGGGAAAATGAAAACTAACTCGAAAAGATGTATGCATCTTCTGTATTCATAGTAGCCTTATTCACAACAGCCAAACGTGGAAAGGACCTAGGTGTCTGTTGACAGATGAATGGATACAGAAGATACGGTGTGTATATACACACACAGACACAATGGAGCATGATTTAGCCACAAAGAGAATGAAATCTTGCCATTTGTGATAATATAAATACACCTGGAGGGCACAATGCTGAGTGACGTAATCAGAGAAAGACAAATACCATATGATCTTATGATACATGGAATTTAAAAACAACAATAACAACAAAGCATCAGGTTCACAGATACAGAGAACAGATTGATGGTTGCCAGAGTTGGGGTGGGGATAAGTGAAATCAGTGAAAAGAGTCAAAAGGTACAAACTTCCAGTTATAAAATAAACAAGTCCTAGTGATGCAATGTACAGCATGGTGACTGTAGGTAACAACACTGTATTGGTTGCACATTTGAAAGCTGAGAAGAGATCTTAAAAAGTTCTCATCTTAAGAAAAGGAATTCTGCACCTACACATGAAGACAGGTCAATTAGACTAGCTGTCTCACGTGTTTCACAAGATAATGATTTGAAACTTGTATATATTGTAAAATGATTTGCAATACATACGAATATATACCTGAAACTGATATAATGATGTATGTCAATTTACTTCAATAAAAAATAATTTAAAAAAATTTTTTTTAAAGGAAAAGAAAGCTTCGCCAAATGGTTTACTATTAGATGTTTCACTTCCCTTTGTAATCATGTTCTCTAAAGATAAATAAGACACTAGAAAAATAGGATTGGTTTAGGCCCTTTGCAGAAGTTAAAGCTTTCTCATGAAATTTAGTAATATTGCGTGCTGCTATTACCATATTTAAAGAAAGGTTGCAGTAAAATTTAGTAATGAGTTAAGGTTCTTCACTGATAAATGTGTGCTTTCTAAAAATAGCTTCCACATAAAGATTGCTTTTGTTTTTTATAAAACATATATACACAAATATCTGTATGTGTGCTATATATGTATAAATGTGTATATACACATACACCCTTCTGCTGTTTATCTGTAATTTTACCCTGAACCTGGACTTGTGATTAGATAGGTAGCATCACATGAGTCATGCAAACAAAAAAAGACATGATCTCATAAGCATTATTTTAAAAGTTTACCCTATTATTCAAAAGTCTTCATGATTCTAGAAGCAGCAGTCTCTGCCTCCCAAATGGCCAACTAAGGGAAATGAGATAATACCCTTGCAAAAGCGTAAGGAGAGGATAGTACCCCTGGGAGTCAAGATCAGATAATCACACCCCCAAAGTCATGATGGTCAAATCTGACACAAAGCCCATACCCAGATCTAACCCTCCAATGTCAATGACCAGGTCCATGTTAATTCGGACTGGGGTTTGCCTGAGATTCACTTTATGTAGACCTGAGAAAGCAATAACTGGACTTAGTTACAACAGACACAGAAGCATATTTTCCTTGTTAGCTGCAGGGGAGAATAATGTACAGGAAAAGGTGACGTAGTGATTGTCTCACTTATTCTCTCCCAAATGAATAGCCTTCCACACCAAGGATGAGCTCACTCACTATTAGTGGAATAACATCTGGTGAGCAAGAGCCCCCAGCCGAACATGCTGTTGGTTTGGGACTATATTTAACAGACAGAAACCTAACTATTGCATGTATCACATATGCAGTCCAATTATATTGTGAAAAAAAAGTCTCAAGTGGTAAGGAAATACTCCTGAAAGTATTTTAACATACGAGATTTTTCCTTATGAAGCAAGGCATTAACCTGTTCCAAAAGAGATCCTAGACTATTATTAGAGGAGAATATCTTAGACATGTGACAGGGGCCTTTTCCTCTTTGGCTGAGGCATGGATGCCTGCCATAGCTATCTAAGTTTAAATTTCAAATCATGGATAGGAATCTCTCTCCTTCAATTTCCCTTCCCATTCTTAATTTCCAGGCAGGCCTGCCACACTGACAATGGTAAATTTTCCAGTGTAATTTATCTAATAGATTTACTGTAAATGATGAATCATCCTAGTATTTAAATCTAATGAGTAATGCTGTAAGTCAATTTTGGTTTTTTAAAAATGCAACATAGCTAAGGTCATCAGTTAAATGTGCTAATACAGAGTAATGTGGATGTTTGGAACATGCACAGTTGGTCCTACCAGTCATAAGGCTGGAATACTCTGGAATCTGCTGTATGCCAAAGCTTTTAGGGGAGATTGCTCACTTAAAATCATGACATTTGAATAAGAGATAAGAATTTTATTCCATCAGGACTTGGGAAACTCCCTCAAGTTTAGGCATCTCTCATAGTTTTACCCTGTAAGATGTAGTAACACTTTGCTCTGAAGAGGCTAATAAGCTATTATTATTTGCATATAAAAGACTGATTATAAAAATAAGGTCTATTTACTGAAGAAAATGTGAGAAATTCACAAAAGCACAAAGAAAATACAATTCATTCTGATTCCAATCACCCAGCCCTTTTTGTGTACGTCAGTCTTTTTCATTTGAGTATATGTAAGCGTTTTCTTTTGTTATTAACAATTTTTCTACAATCTCATTCTGAATGGCCATGTTAATATTACATCATATGGCTATACCTTAATTTATCAAATCAGTTCCCTATTGGACACTTGGCACACTTCTAATTCCTGTTGTTATACTAGAATGGGTTGCCATGTCCTCCTCCAGGGGATCTTCTCAACCCAAGGATTGAACCCAAGTTTCCCGCACTGCAGGCAGATTCTTTACCCACTGAGCCGCCAGGAAAGCCCCAAAATGCTATTATAAAGAAGACTGTGGTAAAGATCTATGTCACTAAATCGGTACACACAGAGGTGATCATTTCCTTAGGATCAATCTGCAGAAATAAAACTGCTGAGTCAAACTGAATGTTTTTAAGGGGTTTGATTCCTGTTGAGAAAGGCTTTATGAGGGAATAAGAGATTTGTTTCCTTCTTTGCACACCCTGGTGGCTCAGAGGGTAAAGCGTCTGCCTGCAATGTGGGAGACCTAGGTTCGATCCCTGGGTCAGGAAGACCCCCTGGAGAAGGAAATGGCAACCCACTCCAGTACTCTTGCCTGGAAAATCCCATGGACAGAGAAGCCTGGTGGGCTACAGTCCATGACCGCAAAGAGTCGGACACGACTGAGCGACTTCACTTTCACTTTGCACACCCAAGACCTGAAGCCCAGATCTTCTTCAGGCTACCTCTGGTTCCTCAACTACAAAACAAAAAAGAAAACAGGGACGCATATCCCACTAAGCACTCACATTTAGTTCCTTATTTAATCTGCGCAAGCATCCTGTGAGATGGGTCCAGTGACTTGGTGAAGTTCAGACAGCCTGTAAACAGAGAAGCTAGAACTTGAACCTGAATTTCCTGTCTCAGAAGTCCATGCTCTAAAACCACTAAGCTACATAGTTTCTTCCACGTCAATCACTTATCCTTTTGTGCTTTAATTCAACAGACTGCACAGGACCTACTGTTCTAGGTATAGGAGATACGGGGGTGAACTGAATGAAGTCTTTGACGTCGGGGACTTTCTAAGTGAGGAGATAGACGTTAAGTTATAATATCAGGTAAGTTCTATAAAGACAGATAAGGCAGGGAAGAGGGATAAGGCATGACAGGAAAACTGTTTTAGATAAGGTGATCAGAGAAAGCCTTTTGGAGTGGATGAAATGATGAAGGGAGGTCACGGGGGTATAAGGAGGACAAGCTCTCCAGGCAGAGAAGCAGCGGTACCAAGACTCATGCCTTGGGGGTGTGGGGGAGCCACACAGAGACTGTTGTGGCTGGAGCGCAGTAAGATGCTGGGGAGACAGTTTATACTGAGTCTGTGAGTTCAGGCTCAGCAGATTCGGGGGTGAGAGGCATTAGAGATCAGAGACACAGCTGAGAGACACAGTTGAGCTCCCAAGGCTAGGGGAGTTAATTGACATTGCCTCCACGGTTCTGAGGAAAAAATGGCCAACTACACACGTTATTCTTCTATTCCTGAATTGCTTTAGGTAGCTGGGCATTTTTAGGCCATAGTATTAAAACTCTGGCCCTCTATGCCTAAGAGCAACCCATGTGATCATACTCCTGGACTCAAAGAAAAAATTTAAACCCATGGATCATTCTGCCATATTCATTACCCATCCTCTCCAGGCAAGGGGTGATGCTTGCTCCCTATATCACTGCCTACAGAAAAGAAACAATCATTTTGACTTGAATGACCTTGCAAAATTAGGAAAACAGCCATTCTGGCATTCCAAATGATGTGGTTATTAATCACTTAGAGAATAAACACATCTATCTGGAGACCAGCTGTTTCCTGATGTCATTTAGATTCTTCAGTCCCCCATGTTCTGCTGCAGGAAGGAATCTAACTTCCTTTCCATTCTCGGGAATGTGTCTTTTGAAAATTAATTTGGGATTCAATTAATGTATTCAGTTCAGTTCAGTCGCTCAGTAGTGTCCGACTCTTTGCAACCCCACGAATCACAGCATGCCAGGCCTCCCTGTCCATCACCAACTCCCGGAATTCACCCAAATCCACGTCCATTGAGGTGGTGATGCCATCCAGCCATCTCATCCTCTGTTGTCTCCTTTTCCTCCTGCCCTCAATCCCTCCCAACATCAGAGTCTTTTCCAATGAGTCAACTCTTCACATGAGGTGGCCAAAGTACTGGAGTTTTAGCTTTAGCATCATTCCTTCCAAAGAACACCCAGGGCTGATCTCCTTTAGAATGGACTGGTTGGATCTTTTTGCAGTTCAAGGGCTGTCAGGAGTCTTCTCCAACACCACAGTTCAAAAGCATCAATTCTTCGGTGCTCAGCCTTCCTCACAGTCCAACTCTCATATCCGTACATGACCACAGGAAAAACCATAGCCTTGACTAGACGGACATTTGTTGGCAAAGTAATGTCTCTGCTTTTGAATATGCTATCTAGGTTGGTCATAACTTTCTTTCCAAGGAGTAAGCGTCTTTTAATTTCATGGCTGCAGTCACCATTTGCAGTGACCTTGGAGCCCAAAAAAATAAGGTCTGACACTGTTTCCACTGTTTCCCCATCTATCTGCCATGAAGTGATGGGACCAGATGCCATGATCTTAGTTTTCTCAATGTTGAGCTTTAAGCCAACTTTTTCACTCTCTTCTTTCACTTTCATCAAGAGGTTTTTTAGTTCCTCTTCACTTTCTGCCATAAGGGTGGTGTCATCTGCATATCCAAGGTTACTGATATTTCTCCCGGCAATCTCGATTCCAGCTTGTGTTTCTTCCACTCCAGCATTTCTCA
Organism: Aepyceros melampus; assembly: GCA_006408695.1. Taxonomy (NCBI): domain Eukaryota; kingdom Metazoa; phylum Chordata; class Mammalia; order Artiodactyla; family Bovidae; genus Aepyceros; species Aepyceros melampus. Next base: position 208,606 of record SJXQ01001209.1, read on the forward strand.
TGATGTACTCTGCATAGAAGTTAAATAAGCAGGGTGACAATATACAGCCTTGATGTACTCCTTTTCCTATTTGGAACCAGTCTGTTGTTCCATGTCCAGTTCTAACTGTTGCTTCCTGACCTGCATACAGGTTTCTCAAGAGGCAG
>SJXQ01001210.1:7157-65435 GCA_006408695.1 Aepyceros melampus
TGGAAGGGTCGGTGGATGACTTGATACACTGATAGGTAAATGAGCAAAATGAACTCTGTGGGCAACCATTTCCCCCCCAAAAATAAAAATGCATTTAAGGTTTAAATTTTGCAACAAAAAATCAGCTATCAAGTAAATAATACCTAATCCTACCACCCCTGCCTCTCATGAGAAAACACTGAAATAGGATGCCCTGGGCACCAACTAGGAAAAAATGATGTGCACAGTGACTCCTTTATTCCCCTACTCTCGGAGTCACCATCCTCTTTGATTATTTCCATAAATACTACATTTCCCTGCCAAAGCCCAAACTCTCTCCTTCTCCAGCTGCTCTGTCCTCTCCACAGTTATATTCTCAGCCCAGACACCTGGAACCCTCTCCTGTTTGGATACAGTTCCAAAGTAACAGGCCCACCAGAAATAAGTAAGACAAAAAGCCCAAAGCCTCATGTTAACGAACTTCCTTTGTGACCTTAGATCAATGGATTTCATAGCATCACAGCACTCCAGGATAATGGAACATTAACATACATATTTAAGATGACCCTGATTTGTTGTTGACTCTAAAAGCCTATGTGATATTCGAATCCACTTTACAATTAAGACACTGTTGTAAAAGCAAGAAGGAAGTGATGCACTTAAAGGTTTAAATCAAGAGCGCTTTGTCTTTGACCTTCACCACCTTATCCCAAAGAAATCTGCCACGGGCAAATAAAAAGTCTATCTCCTTCCTGACGCTAAAGCAGACTAATGTCAGTTGAAAGGTTAACAGACCGAAAAGATTGAAAATCATAAATGAGCCATTTAATGCAAAGTATGGGGTGCTTGTCTAACCTTTTATTAACAATCTCACAAACTAAAAATGCTAGCATTGTTTAGTCACTCCACTGGCCCTGCTTTATTGAAGATAAGGATTGGTCTTGCTTTACACATCATGGAAACGAGTATCTGCATATATCTTTAGTTTTCAATTTCCATTACAATTTGAAGGTTCTATCTATTATATAGTTAAGATACATTAGTGAGTGAAGTCACTCAGTCGTGTCTGACTTTTGCGATCCCACGGACTATAGCCTACCAGGTTCCTCCCTCCATGGGATTTTACAGGCACTGGAGTGGGTTGCCATTTCCTTCTCCAGCAGATCTTCCCAACCCAGGGATCAAACCTGGGTCTCCTGCATAGTAGTCTGATGCTTTACCATCTGAGCCACCAGGGAAGTCCAAGATACACTAAGGAGACATCAAATTACTTTGTCATCCTATCAGATCAGTCATCATAAATCTTTCTTGTGTAGGGATTGCCAGCACACCTTCTTAAACTTCTTAATTAAGCTATTTAAAATATGTCTTTAAGTAGAAAAGTTTAAAAATTTTTAAAGGAGCTGTTAAATTTAAAACTCCTATTTCTAGTGAGGAAGCTTTCCTTCAGTTCCGAGCACTTTAACTGGGTAGAAGAAGTGTGTTAGAAATGAAATCTATTTCATGAACATATATGGTGGACCCTGGCCTCAGCTGTGTACCTCTCCCCACTGATAGTCCACTTAAACCCTTGGGAGACACAAGATAGGGTTTCACAAAATAATGGACTCTCTAACAGAACTTTAAACAGCTTTGAGTAGATCATGACTATCATTAAGTGACTGTTTAAACAAACCACAATTAAAATAAGTTGCTTGTACTTTTGATGGTTACTTCTTTGTAGTACTTGTCTTTACATTTTAACCAGCCCAATGTATTTCAAACCACTTTGAAATATGTAACAGTAAATTAAGGTCTTTTTGATCCTATAGGTTGAAATTGCCACTTGTTTAATTGCTTTGGACAAATTACTTAATTTCTCTGATCTGGAATTTTTAAGGTAGGAAAAGCAGATAAAATGAATGCTATCCTTGAACTGGGGCTTCTCAAATGGCTCTAGTGGTACAGAACCCATCTGCCAGTTCAGGAGACCTAAGAGAAGTGGGTTCAGTCTCTGGGTTGGAGAGATCCACTGGAGGAGGGCATACCATGCACTCCAGTATTCTTGTCTGGAGAATCCCAACAACAGAGGAGTCTGGCAGGCTATAGCCAATAGGGTTGCAAATAGTCAGACACGACTGAAGAACTTAGTGCGCACACACACATCCTTGAACCACAATCCTAGAATCTCTAGGTTCTCTTATATTTTTTGTCTATCCTGTGCATGAAGCAATTTCTATGTGCTATGAATTGTCAGTATGTATATTGGATGGTAATAAGGAAAATGCTGAGGAAAATGATGATTAAAATCAGGAAATAGCTATAAATATTACCATTTTTACCATTTCACTCTTTTGCTGGGTAAGCTCCTTATTCAATGGACTTTTTATCTACAACTTCTGGATACATCTGAAGATTAATGCTTGTTTTGGTTCAATAGCAAGCAACTTGAAAAATATACTTGGACCAGGTTGTAGAGATCTGAGGAGGAGGATGAATGAATGGATGAGAAGTTCCCTTATTACTAGGGATCTATGTATCATGTTTTAGCAACCATATTGAGTACTATATAATGCAGAGTATGACGGTCTGTACTTGGTCTGGGTAAGATGGACCCCAAAAGTTATCTATGCTGGCTACATGGAGGATGAGTTTAATATTATGAATATGGACATAAATCCAGATCTAGAGAGATAGGATTAAGCTTCCAAAGGTTGATATGATTCTCACTCACCAATATACAATCTTCTGCACATTTTGCTCCAGATGGTATAAATACATGTAAAAGAGTTATGAGCATAAATTATTTAAATGTGATTCATTAAAAATATGACACTTTCAAGCTTTCAAAGCAAAAAGTGATCAATAGTTGAAAATCTCTAAAACCAAGAATCCTAAGATGTGTCTGAGTAAGTGTTAGTTGCTCCGTCCTTTCCAACTCTTTGCAACCCCATGGACAGTAGGCCATCAGGCTTCTCTGTCCATGGCATTTCCCAAGCAAGAATACTGGAAAGGGTTGCCATTCATTCTCCAGAGGATCTTCCTGACCCAGGGATCAAACCCAGGTCTCCTCATTGCAGTAAGATTCTTCATAGTCGGAACCACCTGAGTAACTCATTCTCATAATTTTTAAGTAAGTTGTCCAGTTTAGGCTTTTAGGGCTATCGTTGTCCACTACTGGGACTGAAAATAGTAGAATAACCCATTTTAAATAATAAAGTAAGTTTCTAATCAAGGGATTCTAGAAATTTTAATTTGAAGTCAGAAGTATTACAGAAAATTGGTTTCTAAATCACCAAAGTATATCTTTAAAAGCTATTGCTCTTCAGCATCATTTCTATTTATAAGTATGTTGTCCTTTCACTTTTTAAAATGAATTTTAATTCTGACTATTGACAGGAAGGGAACAGGTGTTCATGTCTTTAGAAAAACTGTTCACATAAATCTCACATCCTGGCCTTAATAGCTGCACCCTCTGGCAGCTTTTCCTCCCTGTAACTCTTAATCGGTGGATGTTCTCTAGTGAACATCTGTGTGTGTGTGTGTGTGTGTGTTTGTTGCTGAGTTGTGTCTGACTCTTTGCTAACCCCATGGATTATAGCCACCAGACTCCTCTGTCCATGGGATTCTCCAGACAAGAATATGGGAGTGGGTTGCCATTTCCTTCTTCATAGGATCTTCCCAACCCAAGGAGCAAACTCTTTTAGGTCTCCTGCACTCCTAGTGCCACCTAGGAAGTGAATATTTGAGCCTCAGGCAACAAGAGCATCCTCAGAAAAATTGATCCCCTGTGATACTGAGAGTCCATATCCCATACCATCACCAATCTGCTATCATTTTAAATCTTGGCTCTCAGACTCCAAAAGAAAATAAATATAAGTATCTACTTAACCAGCATACTGCTAGATGTTTATAGCCACATAAACCTTCAATTCTATAAGGCGAGGACAAAAACTCCTATTTTATAAATGAAGATTCAAATATTAGCAATATTATTTAATTTACCTAAAGATACCCAGAGATCAAATTGCTAACATCCACTGGATCATCGAAAAAGCAAGAGAGTTTCAGAAAAACATCTATTTCTATTTTCTGACTATGCCAAAGCCTTGGACTGTGTGGATCACAATAAACTGTGGAAAATTCTGAAAGAGATGGGAATACCAGACCACCTGACCTGCCTCTTGAGAAATCTGTATGCAGGTCAGGAAGCAACAGTTAGAACTGGACATGGAACAACAGACTGGTTCCAAATAGGAAAAGGAGTACGTCAAAGCTGTATATTGTCACCCTGCTTATTTAACTTCTATGCAGAGTACATCATGAGAAACGCTGGACTGGAAGAAACACAAGCTGGAATCAAGATTGCTGGGAGAAATATCAATAACCTCAGATATGCAGATGACACCACCCTTATGGCAGAAAGTGAAGAGGAACTAAAAAGCCTCTTGATGAAAGTGAAAGAGGAGAGTGAAAAAGTTAGCTTAAAGCTCAACATTCAGAAAACAAAGATCATGGCATCTGGTCCCATCACTTCACGGCAAATAGATGGGGAAACAGTGGAAACAGTGTCAGACTTTGTTTTTGGGGGCTCCAAAATCACTGCAGATGGTGACTGAAGCCATGAAATTAAAAGAGGCTTACTCTTTGGAAGAAAAATTATGACCAACTTAGATAGCATATTGAAAAGCAGAGACATTACTTTGCCAACTAAGGTCTGTCTAGTCAAGGCTATGGTTTTTCCAGTGATCATGTATGGATGTGAGAGTTGGACTATAAAGAAAGCTGAGCACCGAAGAATTGATGCTTTTGAACTGTGGTGTTGGAGAAGACTCTTGAGAGTCCCTTGGACTACAAGGAGATCCAACCACTTCCTTCTGAAGGAGATCAGCCCTGGGATTTCTTTGGAAAGAATGATGCTAAAGCTGAAGTTCCAGTACTTTGGCCAACTCATGCAAAGAGTTGACTCATTGGAAAAGACCCTGATTCTGGGAGGGATTGGGGGCAGGAGGAGAAGGGCATGACAGGATGAGATGGCTGGATGGCATCACTGACTTGATGGATGTGAGTCTGAATGAACTCCGGGAGTTGGTGATGGACAGGGAGGTCTGGTGTGTGCGATTCATGGGGTTGCAAAGAGTCGGACACAACTGAGCAACTGAAGTGACTGACTGACTGACCTAGCCAGACTTAAGGCCAAAGGATACCCAGGCTTCCCTGGTGGCTTAGTCGGTAAAGAATCCACCTGCAATGTGGGAGACCTGCGTTTGATCCCTGGATTGGGAAGATCCCCTGGAGGAGAGCATGGCAACTCACTCCAGTATTCTTGCCTGGACAGAGGAGCCTGGCAGGCTGCAGACCATGCAGTCCCAAAGAGTCAGACACAATGGAGCAACTAACCACATACCTAGCCAGTAAGTAACAAAGGCAGAAGGAGAACAAGATGGCAGAGCAGGTGGACATGGAGTACATCTTTCTCCATGGATACATCAGAAATACACCTTCAGACACAGAAGTGCGTGCAGAACACCAGCTGAGAGTGGATAGGAGTACCTGACCAGTGGAAAAGAATATATAGAACCATGCAAAACTCGGTAGGACAAAGGAACTAGGGGGAAAACAGATGTGTTAGTAGGACTGGACCTGCAGGTGGGGGAACTGAAGCAGGGGTCCAATCCCCACATTGGAGCAATTGTCTGAGTCAGAGGAGAAGCTAAGGCTGAGAATGAAACAGCTGATCTGTGGCAGCTTAAATGGAATGAGAATCAAACAGTCCTTGCTGTAGTCATACATATCCTGGACAGGGACACAGGTCCCCTGGAAGGCACAGCAGATATGAGCTGGGGTTTAGGGATTGTGGAGCAATCCCTGGGCAAAGGCTGATCTTGACTGCGGAGAGATGGATTGAGAGGATGTGAGGGAGGAGATCGTGGTGGGAAATGCCTGTGGTGGAAAGCTGGGCAGCCATGGAAGCAAGGCAATACTGCTGAGTCACATGTAGGGGGTGGAGCCATCACCATAGCCTCTCTTTCCCCACATGCCAGCATGGTCAGCTGAGCAATAGAGAGGCTGGCCCATTAAACACCTGACTCACTGAACTACAGAGTAGGACTCCACCAGGGTGTTCCTTTAAGAGCCGATGTGCTGATCTACAGAGCAGATCCCCAGTCAGGGAGGCCCCCTCTATGTGCCTGACACATTGAACAACAGAGAAGGATCCCAGGCAAGAGAGCTCTCTAAGTGCCTGAATAGGCAAAGCTACAGAGAAAGGCCTACAAAGAGGCCTTCTGATCACCACCTACAAGAGGCCCAAAATAACGACTCTGATAGGGCCATAACTCCCTCAGTGGAGGCAGTCCTTGTCCCTGTACACTTTGCAGTGGCAGGATCCCTGCAAGCCAAGCAGCTGTACCACCTTCACACTCAACTCTCACTGGGGCAGAGCTGCCACAGGCAAAAAAAAAAAAAAAATCTTGTGTTTATGGGCACAGGGTTGCTTTGGTCATGTCCAACTTTTTGCAACCCTGTAAACTGTGGCCTGCCAGGCTTCTCTGCCAGGGGGGTTCTCCAGGCAAAAGTACTGGAGGGTATTGGCCAATACTGGTTGCCATACCCTTCTAGAGCGCTGTATTTCCTGCTGCCCTAGCCATCAACTCCCCTGAGTACCTGGTGCTGCCAGAACTCCTGCGACCCAAGCAGCTGCACCACGTCCACACCTGGCCCTCACAGGGACAAACCCAAGTCCTCCAAGGCAGCCTCAGGAGCAAACCCCAGTGGACATCCACATGCAGAGGTGGAAATAAAACCACTGTTGAAACCCAGTGGTGGTGTGGCTAAGGAAGAAGACACAAAATCTTCCCACCAGCTGTACAAACTGCATATTAAATCCACACAATCAAGTAAGCAGACTCTGTGTCTATGGACTATATAAAAGGACATTCAGAGCTCCCACAAAAGAAAATGCACTAGTTCTGATAGCAGGAGACATTGGAGGCAAGAACATACAGGAGTAGGACCAGATTAGAATCTGAGCTTTCCCCACAACAGATCTAGAGATCAGCACAGTGCTGGGGGGTACTGTAGGGAGAGATCAACCCCTGAGCCTTTGAAGTAGGAGCACTGACTCCAAGACCCTAGACTACCAGAGAACTAACTGTAGGAGTATCATATATTGAGAACTCACACAAAGGAAACCACTTGAATACAAGAAACAGCATCACCCAACCACCAGTAGCAACCTGTGCAGGATGACTCATCTAAATAATAAACAAAACAAAAATACAAACCCAATCATCAGCAGACAGGATTACCACCTCACTTAGCCTTGCTGATCAGAGGAAAAACAAACAAACAAAAACTCAGCACAAATCTCACCCTATACAAAGCTTACACAAACCACTGTACCAACCTTAGAATGGCAGAAACCAAAAGGAAGAAAGAATTCAACCTTGACGCCTGGGAAAATGAGATGTCAAACATAATCAGTTGAAAAGTAAGGATGAAAAGGCAGAGAAATACTACACAAATGAAGGAACAAATTAGAAACATAGAAGTCCAAATAAATGAAGAGGAAATAGGCAAACTACTTGAAAAAAAATTCAGAATAATGATAGTAAAGATGATCAAAAACCTTGAAAACAAAATGGAGAAAATGCAAGAATCAATTAACAATGACCTAGAAGAATTAAAGAATAAACATACAGAGACAAACAACACAATTACTGAAATTTGAAATATTGTGGAAGGAATCAATAGCAGAATATCTGAAGTAGAAGAACAAATCAGTGAGCTGGTAGATAGAATGGTAGAAATAACTTCTGAAGAACACAGTAAAGTAAAAAGAATGAAAAGAACTGAGGATAGTCTCAGAGACCTCTAGGACAATATCAAATGCACCAATTTAAATTATAGGGGTCCCAGAAGAAGAAGAGAAAAAGAAAGAGAATGAGAAACTTTTTGAAGATGATTATAGTTGAAAATTTCCCCAACATGGAAAAGGAAATAATCAATCAAATTCAAGAGGCACAAAGAGTCCCATACAGGATAAACCCAAGGAGAAACATGCCAAGACACATGCTAATCAAACTAACAAAGACTTAACACAAAGAAAGAATATTAAAAGCAGCAAGGGAAAAGCAACAAGTAACATAAAAGGGAAATCCCATATGTTTAACAGCTGACCTTCAGCAGAAACTGCAGGGCAGAAGGGAATGGCAGGACATATTTAAAGTACTGAAAGGGGAGGATCTACAACCAAGATTACTGTACCAGGCAAGGATCTCATTCACAATTGATGGAGAAATAAAAAGATTTTCAGAAAAGCAAAAGTTAAGAGAATTTAGTACCACCAAACCAGCTTTACAACAAATGTGAAAGAGATTTATATAGCCAAGAAATAGAAAAGAAGGAAAAATATCTACAAAATCAATCCCAAACAATTAAGAAAATGGCAATAGGAACATCAGTTCAGTTCAGTAGCTCAGTCATGTCCAACTCTTTGCAACCCCATGGACTGCAGCATGCCAGACTTCCCTGTCCATCACCAACTCACAGAGCTTACTCAAACTCATGTCCATTGAGTCAGTGATGCTATCCAACCATCTCATCCTCTGTTGTCCCCTTCTCCTCCCATCTTCAATCTTTCCCAGCATCAGGGTCTCTTCAAATGACTCAGTACTTCGCATCAGGTGACCAAAGTATTGGAGTTTCAGTTTCACCCATCAGTCTTTCTAATGAATAGTCAGGATTGATCTCCTTTAGGATGGACTGGTTGGATCTCCTTGCAGTCCAAGGGACTCTCAAGAGTCTTCTCCAACACCACAGTTCAAAAGCATCAATTCTTCGGTGCTCAGCTTTTTTTATAGTCCAACTCTCACACCCATACATGACTACTGGAAAAACCATAGCTTTAAGTAGACAGACCTTTTCTGGCAAAGTAATGTCTCTGCTTTTTAATATGCTGTCTATATTGGTCATAACTTTTCTTCCAAGGAGCAAGCGTCTTTTAATTTCATGGCTGCAGTCACCATCTGCAGTAATTTTTGAGACCAAGAAAATAAAGTCTCTCACTGTTTCCATTGTTTCTCCATCTATTTGCCATGAAGTGATGGGACCAGGTGCCATGATCTTAGTTTTCTGAATGTTGAGCTTTAAGCCAACTTTTTCACTCTCCTCTTTCACTTTCATCAAGAGCCTCTTTAGTTCTCCTCACTTTCTGCCATAAGGGTGGCATCATCTGCATATCTGAGGTTAATGATATTTCTCCTGGAAATCTTGATTCCAGTTTGTGCTTCCTCCAGCCCAGTGTTTCTTATGATGTACTCTGCATATAAGTTAAATAAGCAGGGTGACAATATACAGCCTTGACGTACTCCTTTTCCTATTTGGAACCAGTCTGTTGTTCCACGTCCAGTTCTAACTGTTGCTTCCTGACCTGCATACAGATTTCTAAAGAGGCAGGTTCAGGTGGTCTGGTATTCCTATCTCTTTAAGAATTTTCCACAGTTTATTGAGATCCACACAGTCCAAGGCTTTGGCATAGTCAAGAAAGCAGAAATAGATGTTTTTCTGGAACTCTCTTGCTTTTTCAATGATCCAGCAGATGTTGGCCATTTGATCTCTGGGTCCTCTGCCTTTTCTAAATCCAGCTTGAATATCTGGAAGTTCATGGTTCATGTACTGTTGAAGCCTAGCTTGGGGAATTTTGAGCATTACTTTGCTAGTGTGAGAAATGAAGTGAAGTGAAGTGAGTGTGAGAATTGAGTGCAATTGTGCAGGAATTTGAGCATTCTTTGGCATTGCCTTTCTTTTGGATTGGAATGAAAACGGAACTTTTCCAGTCCTGCGGCCATTGCTAAGTTTTCCAAATTTGCTGACATATTGAGTGCAGCACTTTCACAGTATCATCTTTTAAGATTTGAAATAGCTCAACTGGAATTCTAACACCTCCACTAGCTTTGTTCGTAGAGATACTTCTTAAGGCCCACTTGACTGCATTCCAGGATGTCTGGCTCTAGGTGAATGATCACACCATCATTGTTATCTGGGTCATGAAGATCTTTTTTATATAGTTCTTCTGTGTATTCTTGCCATCTCTTCTTAATATCTTCTGTTTCTTTTAGGTCCATACCATTTCTGTCCTTTACTGTCCCCATCTTTGCATGATATGTTCCCTTGGTATCTCTAATTTTCTTGCAACAGCTCTAGTCTTTCCTGTTCTATTGTTTCCTCTATTTTGTACAATGATCACTGAGGAAGGCTTTCTCATCTCTCCTTGATATTCTTGGGAACTCTGCATTCAAATGGATACATGTTTCCTTTTCTCCTTTGCCTTTCATCTCTCTTCTTTTCACAGCTATTTGTAAGGCCTCCAATTACTCTAAAATGTAAATGGATTAAATGCTCCAACCAAAAGACAACAGCCTGGCTGAATGGATACAAAAAGAAGACCCATATGTAAGCTGTCTACAAGAAACACACTTCAGACCTAAAGACACATATAGATGAAAGTGAGAGGATGGGAAAATATATTCCACGCAAATGGGAAGCAAAAGAAATCTGGAGTAGCAATCTTTATATCACACAAAATAGACCTTAAAATAAAGAAGATTGCAAGACATAAGGAAGGATACTACATAATGATCAAGGGATCAGCCCAAGAGGAAGACATAACAATTGTAAATATCTATGCACCCAACAGAGGAGCACCTCAATACAAAAGACAAACACTAACAGACATAAAAGGAGAAATTAACAGTAACACAATAGTAGTAGGAGACTTTAACACCCCACTCACATCAATGGACAGATCATCAAAACAGAAAATTAATAAGGAAACACAAGTCTTAAATGATACATTAGATGAGATGGATCTCATTGATACCTTCAAGACATTCCATCCAGATGCAGAAGAATACACCTTCTTCTCAAGTGCACATGGAACATTCTCCAGGATAGACCACATCTTGGGTCACAAATCAAACCTCAGTAAATTTAAGAAAACTGAAAATTGTATCAAGCATCTTCTCTGAACACAACACTATGATACTAGATATCAATTACAAGAAAAAAAATACTGTAAGAAACACAAACACGTGGAGATTAAACAATAGATTTCTAAGTAACCAACAGGTTACTGAAGAAATCAAAAGGGAAATCAAAAAATTTCTGGAAACAAATGACAATGAAAACACAACAATGCAAAACCTATGGCATGCAGCAAAAGCAATTCTAAGAGGGACGTTTATAGAATACAGTCCTACCTCAAGAAACAAAGACACTATTCAGATGCAAACAAGTCTGATTTTAACATGCCACTACTCTTTCCACTATTACAAATTGCATCATTCATTTGTTTAATAAATATTTATAAGTGTTTATTATGTACTCTGGAGAAGGCAATGGCACCCCACTGCAGTACTCTTGCCTGGAAAACCCCATGGACAGAGGAGCCTGGTGGGCTGCAGTCCATGGGGTTGCAAAGAGTCAGACACAGCTGAGTGACTTTTGACTTTTGACTTTACTTTGACTTTTCACTTTCATGCATTGGAGAAGGAAATGGCAACCCACTCCAGTGTTCTTGCCCGGAGAATCCCAGGGACAGGGGAGCTTGGTGGGCTGCCGTCTATGGGGTTGCACAGAGTCAGACACGACTGAAGCAACTTAGCAGCATTATGTACTCGGCTGCAAGATCTCTATAGAAAAAACAATGTCCTCACTTCCGTGAAACTCACTTTCTAGACAGAACACACAACGTGCAAGTAAATAGTACATAAACAAGGTCACTGAAAGTGGCAGTTAGAACTGTGAAGAAAGCATGCAGTGTGATGTGATGAAAAGTGATGGAAAGCACTTCCTTGACACTAGAATATTCCAGAAAAGTTCTCTCTGAAAATAAAACATTTAAGTCAAGTCTTAAAGATGGAAAAGAAACCACTGAGGCAAATATCTAGGGACCAAGGATTTCAGACGGATGGAAAAGCCAAAAGAAAACCTCTGACATGTTTGAGGAGAATAGGAAGGAATCCAAAGTGCAGGAACACAGTGCAGGAACTGGTACCAGATGAGGTGAACAGAAACCAGATTATTTTAAGGTTTTTTCAAATTTAAAATGTAACAAATTTTTAAAAAGATTTTGTAAACCATGGTAATAAGTTTGTATTTTACTCAGGATTCAGTGAAAAGCCAGTAAGGATGCTAAATAGAGCAGGACATTATCTGAACAACATAGAAAATGATCTAGAAAATGAGCTGAAGGAGAATCAGCATGGAGCAGGAAGTGAAGTGAAGTGAAGTGAAGTCCCTCAGTCATGTTCAACTCTTTGCGACCCCATAGACTGTAGCCTATCAGGCTCCTCCATCCATGGGATTTTCCAGGCAAGAGTGCTGGAGTGGATTGCCATTTCCTTCTCCAGGGGATCTTCCCGACCCGGGAATGGAACCCGGGTCTCCCGCATTGCAGGCAGATGCTTTACCGTCTGAGCCACCATGGAAGCAGGGGATTGATAAGAGGCAAGAGATTAGTTTGGAGTTTACTGCAGCAATTCATGCTAGAGATCATCCTGTCTTAGACAACTAGGTCAGTGGTTCTTCACTGGGTACAAAATTATATCCATCAGGAGACATGTAACAACATCTGGAGACTTTTTTTTTTTTTTTTTTGTCAAAACTGGAGAGACAACACTGACATCTAGTGGGCAGAGACCAAGGATGCTGCTAGACATGCTACAATACAGATTGTCTCACTGAAAAAAATAGACATCTGGTCCATAATGTCAGTGGTACCAAGGCTAAAAGACCCACAAAATTGGGAGAAAATAACAAAACTGGAGAAAGAGAAGTTTGAGATATCTTTTATTAAGTATAGACAGGATGCACCAAAAAGGATTAAATAAAGTATAAAGTCTCAATGTTTGATCTGTATAACCGGGAGGGCAAAGGTGCCAATTACCAAGATAATGAAGACCTGAGGAAAAATGAAATTGAGAGGAGTTTAATCAAGTATTCAGTTTGAAGTACACTGTGTTCAAGATGACTATTATTCAGACTGAGACCCCAAGTAGTTTAATAGATATAGAGGTTAACTCTATAGGAAAACTCTGGACAAAAATATAAATATGAGAGTAATAAGCATTTGAAATTTTACTTAAAGACATGGAATTGAATGAGATCATATAGGGAGATAGGTGGGAAAGGAGCTGAAAAGGGACAGGAAGAGAATGAGCGAGAAGGCAAGGGAAGAAAGCTCAGGTTTACACCTGAGGTACTCTCACTTTTTTAAAGCCAGTTCAGAAACTAGAAGGAACAATCAGGGAGGTAACAGCAAAACCAGGAGAGTGGTATCATGGAAGCTAGGAGGAGAAAGAAAAGTATTGCAAAAAGGAGGCAGTGGTTTATGGTACAAATGCCACCAAAAGGCTGAATAGAATGGAAACCAAACAGTATCCCTTAGCTCTGGCATCTTGGAGATCATTGCTGCTCAGTTGCTAAGTCATATCTGACTCTTTTGCAACCCCAAGGACTGTAGCCCTCTATCCATGGGATTTCCCAGACAAGAATACTGAAATGAGCTGCCATTTCCTCCTCCAGGGGATCTTCCTAACCCAGGGATGGAACTCAAGTCTCTTGCATTGGCAAGTGGATTATTTACCACTGAGCCAACAGAGTGTTTTTAATGGAGTCGTGGGAATGGAAGCTTCTGTGAAATGAGGGAGGTGAAAAAACAGAGAGAGAAAATGCAAACAATTCCTATTTGGGGAATTGGAGTCAAAAATAAGGCAGACTGTAGAGTCAAGAGAGTTTGGTTTTGTATTTCTTAATGTGGAGATTGCTGATAGAAATGGTCCAAGGAAAATGAGATGGGAAGAGAACTGAAAAGGTGAAGTTCTTAAAAAAGTAGAAAAGAATGGGATCCAGAACAAAAATAGAAAGTAAGTGAAAGTGTTAGTCGCTGAGTCGTCTGACTCTTTGCAAACCCATGGACTGTCGCTCGTCAGGCTTCTCTGTCCATAGGATTCTCCAGGCAATTTCCTTATGGAAAAGTTGCCATTTCCTTCTCCAGGGGTTCTTCCTGACCCAGGGATCAAACCCAGGTCTCCTGCATTGCAGGTAGATTCTTTGCCATCTGAGCAGAGGAGCTGTCCATCAGTAGGAGTAAGTATACTTCTGCCACTGTAGTAAGAAAGATAAGCCCACATGCAGGTAGGTTGAGAAGATAAGAGAGTTTCCCTATAATGGCTTTTATTTTTTTCCATGTTGTTTCAGTTAAAGAAGGAGAAGTGAACAGCTGAAAAGAGTAGGGAGGAGGAAGCGATTTAAGAGGGATAATCCCAAGTGAGGATCCTTGGTTAGATCCATCCTTGCCCTGAAGTTTTAACTATCCTCAGCACCATGGCTAAGTGTCCATAATAATAAAGACTTCTCACTGAAAACCCAGCTATCTGAACCCACACCACTTAACCAAGTCATTGAGGATTATTGGAAATGATCTCACAGCAGAACAACTGGAATTACTAGACACACTTGCCCCAGACCACCAGTCTCTAGTCAGGCATGCTCACTCACACTGCAAAGTGTCGTCAAACCCAAGTCATGTGCTGGATGGACAGTGAATCCAAACAAGCAAAGACATCAAAGTCTGGAGCAAAGAAAGGTGTAGTAGTCAAGGAGGCACCAACCCAGAAGATGGGAGATGTCGACTGTCTCAAAAGCGCCCTGTTTCCTGGCCAGGTTGCAAGGTTTATAAAGGCTAAAAAGACAAAGCGGGGTGGGCAGGATTCTTCATGATTTTAACTTCCTGATAAGATACAGATGCAGACTTCCTGGAACTGCTTTTTTTGCTTGATGTGTCACTGTGGTGACTGTGATTGAACTATGTGTTTCTGTAAAGCAAACTATTAAATCATGGTCTTGTGATCCCTTAACTTCTTTCCAGGAGAGAGAAAAAGGTGATGGTTGTGGCATTTTATAATTGACTTAGAGCCTTGGGGATGGTTCGGGAGTTTCAGTTCTTATTTGGCCCTCCCTGTGTCATCAATTTTAAGTCGGTTTGGGGCCAGCTGGTTAAAGCCACAGGACATTATCTCAACAGTGTCGGGTCATAAATCAAGGCATTGGTTTAAGCTAACAGTCATGGAAGAGATTATGTTGGGCTTGCTCTTCCCTTGTTTCTGCATTCTCTCACTTTCCCAGGTAGTAACTTTGAATCTGCTCTTTGGAACTCAGGGAAGGTCTAGGAGATTAAAGCCTTTTTCTACAAACAAGAAATGGGAGACACAGAAAGACTTCTGACCCTGGGGGAACTCCACAGGGTCCAGTTCAGTTTTAAAAGGATTATGTATGTATTCTTCAGCCTAAAATCTGTCTCTTTCCCTTCTCC
Source organism: Aepyceros melampus (assembly GCA_006408695.1). NCBI lineage: Eukaryota > Metazoa > Chordata > Mammalia > Artiodactyla > Bovidae > Aepyceros > Aepyceros melampus. Next base: position 22,492 of record SJXQ01001210.1, read on the forward strand.
CTCAGCTCTTAGTAAATGAACTTACCTAATATTTAACAATTCCTTCAATGTATTGCCACCACATCTACAAATCTGCCTGCAATTGTTTCCATCTTACTTGTCTTTATTCCTGTTACAGTGGCACAACCAAAGATCAAACTCTCTATTTGTGCGCTAGATACAAAACACCCTGCCTTCCCAGCACCTTTATTCCTTTATTTCTTCACCAAGTCACAGCTAAAGTCTTCAAAAGGCTGAGTTGTCTACAGATATCCTATCATCCTGTGTTCACATCTTTACCTTTCCCTCACCTCTCAGTGTCCTCTGATTCAGCTTTCATCCCAGGATTCCAATTCCTCAGTTCACCAGTGACTTCGCTGCTGTTGTTCAGTCACTCAGTCGTGTCCGACTCTTCGTGAACCCCTGGACTGTAGCCCTCCAGGCTCCTCTGTTCATGGGTTTCCCAGGCAAGAATAATGGAGTGGGTTGCCACTGCCTCCTCTAGGGGATCTTCCGCATCCAGGGACTGAACCCACATCTCCTGCATTGGCAGGTGGATTCTTTACCACTGAGCCACCAAAGAAGCCCTCACCAACAATTTACTTGCTGCTTCCCTGGTGGCTCAGAGGTTAAAGTGTCTGCCTGCAGTGCGGGAGACCTGGGTTCGATTCCTGGGTTGGGAAGATCCTCTGGAGAAGGAAATGGCAACCCACTCCAGTACTCTTGCCTGGAAAATTCCATGGACTGAGGAGCCTGGTGGGCTTCAGTCCACGGGGTCGCAAAGAGTCGGACACGACTGAGCGACTTCACCAATCACCAATTTAAATGGACTTATTTCAGTAGCTATTACACTTGATCTCTTATCAACTGCCCACACTTTGATCACTTTGTCATTCTTCAAAAATTCTCTTACTTTGCCCTGTCTAAAACTGCCCCCTCCAAGTTTTACTCCTGTGGTGCTGCTCCTTTGCAATCTCTTGTACAGACATCTCCACCTCCATCCAACTTCAAGATGTTGGCCTTGGGCATGACTGTATATTTGGTGTTGTCTATTCTTATTTTACATCAGAGATAACAAATTGGCAACCTTCCAGCTCGTCACCACTGTATGAAAAATAGTAAATATCCAACAGCTATGATTTTGAATAATTAGTTATAAGACCAGAACTCAGTTGGGTTTAGGGTAAGGGGAAGAGGACACACTGTGAAACTAGACACTAAAGTGAGCCTCAAGACAAGAAATTCCTCCCCACCCCACATCAACACTCTGTCCTAATAGTTAACATAAATTACCTAGACTAATTGATAACAACTGTCCAACAATAGACACTTAAGGATATCCTTGACATCTGGTGATTTTAAAATATGATCAGGAGGTTGTCTGGAGTATTTAGCCTGGGGTCTACAATCGAAAAAATCATACAGCTAAACTATACAGCCAAATAAAAGCTATATTAGAATGCCCAGTAAAATGAGTGTCAAATAAAGACACTACTACCAATTTACTCGCTTACTTCTCTTCTAAGATACAGTGATAGTTGTTTACCTCTCTGATGCGAAGAGCTGACTCATTTGAAAAGACCCTGATGCTGGGAAAGATCGAGGGCAGGAGGAGAAGGGGACGACAGAGGATGAGATGGTTGGATGGCATCACCGACTTCAATGGACATGAGTTTGGATAAACTCAGGGAGTTGGTGATGGACAGGGAGGCCTGGCGTGCTGCAGTTCATGGGGTCACAGATTCGAACATGACTGAGCAACTGAACTGAACTGAACTGATCAATCTCATAAGTCAGCAAAGGAAAAGTAGAACCAAGAAAAGAGCACAGTCTGATTCACCTGCTTTCTTGCCAGCTTCATCACAATAAAACTCTGATCAAATTAAACTTGTTCTAAAACCAACTGATGAGTTAAAAAAAAAAAATAGTCCCAATCTAAACTCATCCAGAAATAACTGGTCAGCCAAGAGCTGGCTCTAAACAAATTCACTGGAGACCAGCTAATCAACAAAGTTTACCATTCGCAAGTGGAAGTGAAGTTGCTCAGTCGTGTCCAACTCTTTGCAACCCCAGAGACTATAGCCTATCAGGCTCCTCTGTCCATGGGATTTTCCAGGCAAAAGTGCTGGAGTGGATTGCCATTTCCTTCTCCAGGGGATTTTCCCAACCCAGGAATCGAACCCAGGTCTCCCGCATTGCAGGCAGACACTTTACTGTCTGAGCCACCAGGGAAGCCCTCCCCAAATGTTTATTCAAGTTTAAATGAAATCAACTTATCAGAAAAGAGCTTCCTCATCCAAAGCTCATCAAAAGGCAGCTATTTAGCCAGGATCTGGTTCTACACAAATTTGCCCAAGACAAGCTGATCTGCAGAGAATTCTTTTGTCCAAAGAAGCTGTTCAGCAAGGAGCTACCCCAAACAGACTCACCCAAAACAAGTCAATACTCATCCAAAACAGCTGCCTCTAAACAAACTCTCCAAAAACTATAAAAAACATCAAAAAAGCATTTCCCTTTCCACAGCTGGTTGGAAAACAGTGATCAGCTAAGACCTGTATGTACAAAAAACACTATTCAAGAATAACTAATAAGCAAAGAACCAACCCATCTAAAATGCACCCCAAAACAGCTGTTTAATTAGGTGTTGTCTTACCATACAGTCATCTAAGAGTGGTTTATTAGGCAAAGAATTGTCCTGACCAAAGCACTTCCTAAAAAAGCTATTCAGTCAGGCACTTGCTCTCCAAAAATTCATATAAAACTCTATAGTCAATCAAACTCCGAGCTATCAAAGTATTTTCTAAAATCTGGTATTCATGAAACACTTTAAAACCTTAACCTTGATGAAAGCCACCTCAATACTGACTATACCAAAAAAACAAAAGCTGATCACACCAAATTTTATCCAAGTCCACAAATCAACAAAAGACCTGGACAAACTCAATCTCATCAAAATGAAATATCTCCTCACCTGCTCCTCTATCAAAACCCATATCCATATCTAATATTTTCATTTTCAAGCTCTCACCCTCAAACACAAACCTGTATACACACAGAAAATTAGGATAGATGCTCAAAAACCTTCTGCAGAACCACTTTTCTATGGAGTGCTTTGACAAATGAATGCCAGAAGGACAGCCAGTGAATTAAGTGTGTCTAAAATTCTACTTCCCAGGTAGCACTAGTGGTAAAGAACATCTCCTGCCATTGCAGGAGATGTAAGAGAAGTGAGTTTGATCTCTGGGTTGGGAAGATCCCCTGGAGTAAGAAAAGGCAATCCACTCCAGTATTCTTGCCTGGAAAATTCCATGGGCAGAGGAGCCTGGTGGGCTACAATCCATGAGTGAGCAACTAAACACAAAAAATTCTATTAGATAGGGAAAAAAAACTATATAGGTTTATTACTAATCTCGTGAAGTTTTTTCAGATTGGGTATTGGGAAAATATGTCCAGAATTCTTGGCAGAGTGGTTCGGCCATTGGTCACAGGTGATAACGTTGGCAAGAAAATCTTAACTTCTTTTTGGAAGTAAACTAATTACCCACTTCGAACAGACATAATCTAAGGCATCTCTTTTTCTCTTAATTTCCACCTTGTTGCTCTGCCAAAAATAATCAAAATTCTACCACAATAGAGTGGATACTTCCCAGGTGGCTCAGTGGTGAAGAACCAACCCCCCCACCCCCACCCCAGTCAATATAGGAGATTCAGGTTTGATTCCTGGATTGGGAAGATCCCCTGGAGAAGGAAATGGCAACCCACTCCAGTTTTCTTGCCTAGGAAATCCTATGGACAGATGAGAGCTGGGTGGGCTACAGTCCATGGGGTCACAAAGAGTCAGACACAACTGAGCAACTGAACACAACAAGAGCATGGTTGCACACAGTGGGGCTCTCAGGAGATCCCTGACTCCCCTGAAGTTGGTGGATAAACACTGTGTTCATGGGCATGTGTGCATTTTTCCTGAGGAGACAGTGTCCATAAATCAAAGAAACTTAAACTAAAGCCAATAAGAAATACCAAGAAATGTCTAGACCCACAGGGCTAGGTGTTGCCTGTAGTTCACAAATACTGTAATGAATCCTGATAGCCTAAGTCATTTAAGAAAAATAAATTACCTCTTTGTTTTTGCTGATATCTCTCTGTTTTCAAAAGATTTAGGAATTTTCCCCTTTTATATTACCTATTTCTTGACTCCCACCTACATAATTATATTATTGCAAGTTATCAGCTTTCAAAGTTAAAATTCCTTGTCTAAGAAAGTACTCCACTTTCTTTATTTCACATGGTTATTTTGGCCAAAACCTATGTACTGCTCAGTTTCCAAGCTAGGGCATGTCCCATTACAGCTTAGGGTTGGAGACATGTCTACATCAGGCATTTGATGCACTGTCAGTTCCCTGAATCATCTGATGTCCAGACAGTCACATAGTGATTCAACTGAATCAGCTAACCACTGGCACCAAACTCTAGGCTGGCAACAGAATCCAAGTCTCCTCACCTAAACCCAGGAACAACAGTGGCATAAAATTCAACTCTACTTCTTCCAAAAAGAAAAAAAAATTAAGGAAGCCCCTCCCCCTACACATTCATTGAAAATAATGCTCAGGAAAGAGTGGATTCCACAGTGTCATAGCCTCCTTCCCACTCAGTGAGGCTCAAATATTTAATGTCCCCCCACAAAAGGTAAGCTCCTTAAGGGCAGGGATTTTTACCACTGTTTTATTCCCAGAAACCAAAACAATTTGAGCAGAACATAGAGTGAATATATGCTAGTTGACGAGTTAGAAGAACAAACTGACAGAATAAAAGAATGAATGAATGTGCCTATGAAAGCCTGTGAGAACACACAGTTGCTTCCCTTGTACATCCTTCAGCCCTTATGTGGCATTGCCCATCTTAATATTACCCCATTTACCATGCTCTTTACTGTCCCATTAATCATATCTATCCTTCAAATCCACTTAAAGCCCCATCTCTTCTCTGAACTCCACCTCACTCCAGCGCCCTACAATATATACCTCTGCAATTTATCTATCAACATGCAGTGACCCATACGGTGCTCTGCAAAGACATTAACATAGAAGACACGAAGAATCATAAGACATGGCTCAGGAAATTTCCATCTAGTTCAAGAGAAACATACAATCAGGAAATAATGAAGGAGCTCTGTCTGATTGAGATGAAGGAGATAGTGTTGATGGAGAGCCAAAAGAAGTAATATTAAGAGAAACAGACAAACTAAAATACTACAGGTGATTAAAATTAGGTATTTCTCCAACCCTGTCTTTCACTGCTGCCCTCACCTCATTTTGTTCCTGTGATAAGGAGCAATAACATCTCTCCTCCATCTATAAAAACTTGTTCTGCCTGGATGCTGTCCTTGCATTCATAATGAATGAATCCTTTTTATTCTTCAAAACCAAACTCAGAGGTCACCTCCTCTAGTAAGCCTTCTCTGCCCTCCTGCCCCCAACAAAATTAACCAAGCTACCCTCTATACCTATGAATACTCCTAGGATTACACTTACTGCTTCTCAGGTGGTGCAGTGATGAAGAATCCATCTGCCAATGCCCAGAGACCCAAGAAATGCAAGTTTGATCCCTGGGTCAGGAAGATTCCTTGGAGTAAGAAATGACAACCCATTCTAGTATTCATACTTGAAAAATTCCATGGACAGAGAAACCTGGCAGGCTACAGTCCATGGGGTCACAAAGAGTCTCAGACACAAGTGAGCACACACAAATACATTATTACACGTACCAAGGGTATACTGTTTTTAACCTTTGTGTGTCTCCTATTCTTACCTGACTGTAATGAAAGTTGACTGTGCAATGGATAGTTATATAAAAGCTTTGGGGAACAACTCATCATCTCAGACATTCTATAGTTTGTGAGCACATGTGCTAAGTTGCTTTAGTCATACCCAACCCTGCAACCCAATGGTCTGAGGCCTGACAGGCTGTCCATGGGATTCTGCAGGCAAGAATATTGGAGTGGGTCGCCATACCCTCCTCCAATGGATCTTCCCAACCCAGGGATTGAAACCACATCTCTTATGTCTCCTGGATTGGCAAGCACTTTACCAATGTGCTTTGCTACTTTATCACTATGTCACCTGGGAAGCCCATTCTATACCCTAAAACTATCCAACTCTAAGATGGCCTTCCAAGTGAAATCCTAGCATGCCACAAGACTTGGACTGAGAATTTGCATACCTCCCTCCTTATCAGTTCAGTTCAGTTGCTCAGTAGTGTCCGACTCTTTGCGACCCCATGAACTGCAGCACGCCAGGCCTCCCTGTCCATCACCATCTCCCAGAGTTCACTCAGACTCACGTCCATCAAGTCAGTGATGCCATCCAGCCATCTCATCCTCTGTCGTCCCCTTCTCCTCCTGCCCCCAATCCCTCCCAGCATCAGAGTCTTTTCCAATGAGTCAACTCTTCGCATGAGGTGGCCAAAGTAGTGGAGTTTCAGCTTTAGCATCATTCCTTCCAAAGAAATCCCAGGGTTGATCTCCTTCAGAATGGACTGGTTGGATCTCCTTGCAGTCCAAGGGACTCTCAAGAGTCTTCTCCAACACCACAGTTCAAAAGCATCAATTCTTCGGTGCTCAGCCTTCTTCACAGTCCAACTCTCACATCCATACATGACCACAGGAAAAACCATAGCCTTGACTAGACGGACTTTAGTCAGCAAAGTAATATCTCTGTTTTTGAATATGCTATCTAGGTTGCTCATAACTTGCCTTCTAAGGAGTAAGCATCTTTTAATTTCATGGCTACAATCACCATCTACAGTGATTTTGGAGCCCAGAAAAATAAAGTCTGACAGTGTTTCCACTGTTTCTCCATCTATTTCCCATGAAGTGAGGGGACCAGATCCCATGATCTTTGTTTTCTGAATGTTGAGCTTTAAGCCAACTTTTTCACTCTCCACTTTCACTTTCATCAAGAGGCTTTTTAGTTCCTCTTCACTTTGTGCCATAAGGGTGGTGTCATCTGCATATCTGAGGTTATTGATATTTCTCCCGGCAATCTTGATTCCAGTTTGTGCTTCTTCCAGCCCAGCGTTTCTCATGATGTACTCTGCATAGAAGTTAAATAAGCAGGGTGACAATATACAGCCTTGATGCTTTTTAGCTCCTCCTCACTTTCTGCCATAAGGGTGGTGTCATCTGCATATCTGAGGTTATTGATATTTCTCCCAGCAATCTTGATTCCAGCTTGTGTTTCTTCCAGTCCAGCATTTCTCATGATGTACTCTGCATAGAAGTTAAATAAGCAGGGTGACAATATACAGCCTTGACGTACTCCTTTTCCTATTTGGAACCAGTCTGTTGTTCCATGTCCAGTTCTAACTGTTGCTTCCTGATCTGCATACAGATTTCTCAAGAGGCAGGTCAGGTGGTCTGATATTCCCATCTCTTTCAGAATTTTCCACAGTTTACTGTGATCCACACAGTGAAAGGCTTTGGCATAGTCAATACAGCAGAAGTAGATGTTTTTCTGTAACTCTCTTGCTTTGTCCATGATCCAGTGGATGTTGGCAAATTGATCTCTGGTTCCTCTGCCTTTTCTAAAACCAGCTGGAACATCAGGAAGTTCACAGTTCATGTATTGCTGAGGTCTGGCTTGGAGAATTTTGAGCTTTACTTTACTAGCATGTGAGATGAGTGCAATTGTTCGGTAGTTGGAGCATTCTTTGGCATTGCCTTTCTTTGGTGCAATCTTGATTCCAGCTTGTGTTTCTTCCAGTCCAGCATTTCTCATGATGTACTCTGCATATAAGTTAAATAAGCAGGGTGACAATATACAGCCTTGACGTACTCCTTTTCCTATTTGGAACCAGTCTGTTGTTCCATGTCCAGTTCTAACTGTTGCTTCCTGATCTGCATACAGATTTCTCAAGAGGCAGGTCAGGTGGTCTGGTATTCCCATCTCTTTCAGAATTTTCCACAGTTTACTGTGATCCACACAGTCAAAGGCTTTGGCATAGTCAATAAAGCAGAAATAGATGTTTTTCTGGAACTCTCTTGCTTTTTCCATGATCCAGCGGATGTTGGCAATTTGATCTCTGGTTCCTCTGCCTTTTCTAAAACCGAAGTGTAACTCCAGCTCCCTGGGCTAGAGCAGGAGTCTGAGTGAGTGTTGATGGCAGCCTGGATTAAAGAGCAGAAGAAGAGCCGGAGAGAAGTGGGTGACTTGAAGTCATATTTCACAGGCAGTAGCCTGGGGACACCATAATGGGTTGAATTTTTTAAAAATGGGTGTTATGAGTTGAACTGTGGCCCCCAAAAGTTGATATGCTCAAGTCCTAACCCCCAGTACTTTAGAATGGGACTTGACTTGGAAGTAGGCTTGCTGCGCTGCTGCTGCTAATTCGCTTCAGTCATGTCCGACTCTGTGTGACCCCATAGAGGGCAGCCCACCAGGCTCCCCCATCCCTGGGATTCTCCAGGCAAGAACACTGGAGTGGGTTGCCGTTTCCTTCTCCTGGAAATAGGGTTACGGCAGATACAATTGGCAAGATGAAGTCATGCTGGTGAAGGGTGGCCCCTCACCCACTATGACTAGTATCTTTATAAGAAGACAACTTTGTGTAGACAGACACAGGAAGAGCACATTGAACAAGAAGGCAGAGATCTGGGTAACATCCCTACAAGTCAATGAACAGCAAACATTGCTGGCAAATCACCATGAGCTACGAGAAGTGTGGACCACAGATTCTCTCTCACAGTCCTCATGGGGAGCCAACCCAATGGACACCTTGATGTCGGACTTCTAGCCTCCAGAACTATGAAACAAACTGCTGTTATTTAAGCCACCCAGTGCTCAGCAGTAAAGAATCCGCCTGCAATGCAGAGACACAGATTCGATCCTGAGGTCAAGAAGACCCCCTGGAGAAGGAAAGGGGAACCCACTCCAGTATTCTTGCCTGGGAAATCCCATGGACAGAGGAGCCTGCTGGGCTACAGTCCATGGGTCACAAGAGAGTCAGACACAACTTAGCAACTAAACAGCAACAACAAAGCCACCCAGCATGGCAGTCATAGCAAACCAAAACAACAGAGTCACATTTTTGTTTATTCATTGCATGTTTACCTAGTATTGACTGGATAAAGCAGAAGGTACTCTGAGGGATTCAAAGCTTGACACTGCCTGTGATCATTGTCCTTATTCTGGGGGCCACCGTCTCATAAGTGTTCCTTTAGTCACAAGAAGCTGTGGGTGGGAATCCCTGGTTCTCCAGTCAGGGTTCCATCAGGAAACCTGAGTCCTTCCAGCTCCTGAAGATGGAAGCCTCACGGACACACAAACCCACTGAGCCTCACAGTTCTGTAGCCCGGTCCATACCCAAGATGCAAGTGATTAGCTGATTATCTTATCACCACCTTTAGGTTTCATTCCTCCTAACCTCATGTCCTTTCCCAGGACTGACTCCCAAGTTTTCCTAGAACACACATAACACACATTCTGTGAAAAACAAATTCCCCAAGCCTCACCCTTCCCACTAAATAGTCGCTCTGCCTCTTGAATTAACTGAAACCTCATTCTGGACTCTTCAAATTTACCCTGGATTGTGTCCTTGTACCACACACCTCCCCCCCACCCTGGTACTTCAGGGCATAAGGCTACACAAAGAGAATCATTTCCTGTGACAGAAAACTAGGCTTTATTCTTTAACTCTGTCTCTCACTTTCTTCTGGAAGCTAATGATATCATATTCTGTAGTGAACACCAGTCCATTCTTCCCCTCTGCTCTTCTAACCTGGAAAACATCTCATCTCTGCGAACAGAGAGAGCTTGTTGACCCATCTTCTCTGTCTCTTGGTTAGTCCAGGATCTTAGCTTATAAATCAAAAACATCTTATAAATTCAAAACATCTTTTTCTCGCTAGATGTTGACGCTGTCTTGATAAGCAGGATCTTTTTTGGTACTTCACAGTGGAAGCTAGGCAACTTCTTTATCTTTAAACTCCTAGTATAATGTCCTTATCACCTTGATGCAACGGAAACCACTGCGGCACATTTTCCTGAAAAGAACAGATCCACAAAAAGAATATCTTGTCTAGTATTCTAGAGAACACCAGCTCCCTGCTACAGACAATGAGATGGGGGGAGTGACTGCAAAAGGGCTTAAGAAGCTATTCAAAGCTTTACTAGATAAAAAAGGAGAGAGAGAAAATTTGGATCTATCAGCCTGCTTTTTCTTATTGCATCTGCCCCACGACTCTCTTTGTCCCCCAAATCCAGTGCCCAAAGAGCCAAGAGCACTCACTCACTGCTCTGACTGGTGGACATTCACACCTATTTCAGTGAAAGGAGAGGGTAGGAGTCAACTACGTTCCTAAGTAGTTAGTTTTTTATTTCATGAGAGAGCTGGTAGTCTCAATAGCCAAGATGTGTTTATTGGCAAGAACCTGGCAAGAGTGGGAAAAGATGGTAAAAGTCCCAGAGGCACTATTCATCTCAGGAGAGCCACTGGGTACAGAGGATGATGAGACCCAAGGAGCAGAATCCAGTTGGTCAGGGACAGGACGGCGTGGAAATCAACTCCAGAACTCAGAGCACCCCCGGGGTTGGGGGAAGGAGGAGGAGGAGAAGGGGCAGAATCCTAAAATGACAAAGGAAACATGGAAGTGACTGTGTTTATCTTGAAGTCTAGACAGACTAGACTCTAGGCAAGTTTCCACTACCAAGAAGAATGGGAATTTGAAAGCTGAACTGTATAGAAAAAGAAGATTTCAAGCTGCATTTCTGCAACAGCGTGTTTGAGGTTTCAGCCATACCCACCACACTAGTAATGGACATAGTGTCTCCCTATTCCATGCTTGAGACTCTATTCATAGCACATCCCAGGCACACTGCCTCCTCTGCCCTTCTATGACTTTTTTTTTTTTTTAACTGAAGTATAGTTGAGACAGAGGAGCCTGGTATGCTGCAGTCCATGGGGTTACTAAGAGTTAGACACAACTGAGCAACTTCACTTTCACTTTTCACTTTCATTCATTGGAGAAGGAAATGGCAACCCACTCTAGTGTTTTTGCCTGGAGAATCCCAGGGACGGGGGAGCCTTGTGGGCTGCCATCTATGGGGTCACACAGAGTCAGACATGACTGAAGCGACATAGCAGCATCAGCAGCAGTGGTTGATTTACAGTGTTGTGTTGGTTTTGGGTGTACAGCTTCAGTGACCTTTTATTGCCATTAAAATAAAATCCCAGTTCCTTACCATGACTTCAGGAGGTCGCCAGGCCATGGTCCCAGCCTTCCTGCATCATCCAGGCTCTGCCTCCCACTTCCTCTGTGCCTTGTCCCCCTCTTTCCTGAGCTAACACTCTCCAGCCACAGTAGCATCCTTTCGAGTCTCCGGCTTGCAAGACCCATTCCAGTGCTTTCCAACACTCTGTTCTCTGCTGCTTACACACTGTCCAAAGGCTTCTTATTGATAAGACAGGCTGTCGTCTGTCCTAGAGAAAGCTCCTTAACTCTCATGAGGTTCCTTGCCATCTCCTGGGCTTCCCTGGGGGCTCAGATGGTAAAGAATCTGCCTGCAATGCAGGAGACCAGGTTTGATCCCTAGGTTGGGAAGATCCCCTGGAGAAGGGAATGGCAATGCACTCCAGTATTCTTTCCTGGAGAATTCCATGGACAGAGGAGCCTAGCGAGTTACAGTCCAAGGAGTTGCAAAGAGTCGGATGTGACTAAGCAACTAACATACACACATATACACATACACACACACACATACACACACACACACACACACACACACACCCCTTCTCCTATCCCCCAGTTCCCTGCCTCAACATTGAGAACTCCTAGCCTGCTGCTGGTGCTAAGTCACCTCAGTCATATCCAACTCTGTGCGACCCCATAGACAGCAGCCCACCAGGCTCCCCCATCCCTGAGATTCTCCAGGCAAGAACACTGGAGTGAGCTGCCATTTCCTTCTCCAATGTATGAAAGTGAAAAGTGAAAGGGAAGTCGCTCAGTCGTGTCCGACTCTTCGCAACCCCATGGACCGCAGCCTACCAGGCTCCTCTGTCCATAGGATTTTCCAGGCAAGACTACTGGAGTGGGGTGCCATCCCCTTCTCCCACTCCCAGCCTAGACTCATCCTACCTGTAATTGTTCCACTCATTGGTTGTTATTGTTGTCTTTCACTTCAGTTACTATGTAAACTCCATGAAGGTAAAACCTTCATTGCTCATCTTTGATCTTTTATTTCCAAATACTAGCCAGGTGTCCAGCACTCAATAAGTATTTGTTAAATGAAGGAATATTGCCCAGCTTATTGCTCGTGTAACTTCTTTGATGGAGCTAGAAGAAGAGTGAAGTTTTCTCTGTTGATGTGGGTAATGCTTCTGCAACATCTGTTTAGAGTACCATAGGGAGCATTTTGCCTTAACAAGCTAAGAATTTACGTTGGCAAAAAACACATGTGGTTACTGTGACATTAAACCAGTGGTGAGCAACCTTTTCTGCTTGAGAGCCAACTCAGGAAAAATACAAATGTTTATGATCAGCATTTAAAAATTTAATATGAAAATAACTTTACTGACTCCTATGGGGAGGAAAAAATGATGTGTATTTTAACCACTGCAATGATGTACTTTATTGATCAGACATTTATCAGTGGGCAATAGGCATTACTTTTGAACCACTAAAATGCTGATAGGAACAGTGATTCGACATAATAAGAAATACGTATTTGGTCTTTGCCCCTGGTTCCTGACAGAGAGCTTCTAAAACCCTCAGAATTTCCTGAGAGGTGGAGGTAATAGGAGTGTCTTTTGTTATTCATAACAGGCCCTTTTCAACCTTACCAGAGTTTTACGATAATGAGGTGACTCTTGATGGGCCCCTAGATAGCTTCAGGATGGGGCTGGTTGCCAAAAGAACCAACCACGTGTTCAGAGGGTTGGAACTTTCGACTGCTGTGCAGCCCCCACTCCCACCACCTCTGGGGAGGGAAAGTGGCTGGAGCCTGAATTTAATCACCAGTGGCCAATGATACAATAAATCATGCCTGTGTAATTAAACCTCCATTAAAAACCCCTATACAGTGGACTTTGGAGACTTTCCAGGTTGGTGAACACGTCAAGGTGCTAGGAAGTTGTCATGCCTGAAGAGAGCATGGGGTCCTGTGCCCCTTCCCCCATACCGCGACCTCTGCAGCTCCTCCATTTGGCTATTCTTGAATTATCCTTTATAATCAACTGAAACATGTATACTATCATGTAAGAAACAAATCGTCAGTCTATGTTTGATACAGGATACAGGATTCTTGGGGCTGGTGCACTGGGATGATCCAGAGAGATAATGTGGGGTGGGAGGCGGGAGAGGGTTCAGGATTGGGAACTCATGTACACCTGTGGTGGATTCAGGTCAATGTATGGCAAAACCAATACAGTAATGTAAAGTAAAATAAAGTAAAAAAAAAAAAAAAAGAAAAGAAAAGTTGGCTTAAAGTCAACATTCAGAAAACAAACAAACAAACAAAAAATAGTTAAGTGGGCTTCCCTAGAGGCTCACACAGTAAAGAATCTGCCTGCGATGCAGGAGACACGGGTTCAATCCCTGGGTTGGGAAGATCCCCTGAAAAAGGGAATGGCAACCCACTCTAGTATGCTTGCCTGGAGAATCCCATGAACAGAGGAGCCTGGTAGGTTACAGTCCATGGGGTAGCAAAGATTCAGACCCGATTGAGCAACTAACACAGACACACACAGTAATAGTAAATAAAGCACTTTCCTGAGTTCTGTGAGTCATTCCAACAAATCTTCAAACCTAAGGAGGGGACTGTAGGAACACTTGAATTTATAGCTGATTGGTCAGAAGCGACAATATGGGATTTGTGACTGGTATCTAAAGTGGAGGCAGGCTTGTGGGACTAACCCCTTAACTCCTAGGATCTAACGCCAATTCCAGGTAGATAGTTTCAAAATGGAATGGAACTGTGGGACACCCAGCTGGTGTCAGTGGGTTGAAGTGGTATTGAAAAAGATCCCATGCATTTAATGTCAGAAGTGTTGTGAATAAGAGCAGTTCAAGAGCTTATCTCTTCCTCCTTAAGGAAGGACTTTAAAGCCAGACTTTTTATATATCAGACTTTAAAGTCATGCCCTCCAAAGATAAACACACCCTAAGATTTCATAAGATTATTCACAGGTTACAGGAAGAATATATTAGAAAATCTATTTATTTTTCCACTCATTAAAAACACATACTATGTAAATATGTAGTAGAACATGTGTGTCATTTATGCACATATATATAATCTAACAGGATGCATATTTAGAACTTCCTATGAATAGGAGGTCATGCTGAAAAAATATTAGAGGCTACTGACATCGCATCCCCAAATGCATTAAATTACTTTTTCCTTGAATCAACAATGTGAAAATACTATGATCCACATCTAACAGATGGGAAAATTGAGGCTCAGAGGGGAACCCACTAATTCAATGTCACATATGGTGTGAGGGACACAGTTGGGCTGGTATGTGTCCATGCCACTCCATAACATCTACTGACTGATAACCTGTTTATGGCAGGCTCCATGGCAGGTGTTGGGGATAAGAAGACAAACAACTTATGTTTCCCCCACAACACATGCTCACACTCTTCATAGTTGGGCCACCCACTCCCACTGAGACAGAATCTTCTCTCCAGTCAGGGTGTGGGACCTACAGCAACACTGGCTCCTGCTAGTTTCCTGAGACTTTCCTCTCTGCTTTTCTCCTGTCTTCCTATCCCTCCATCTTCATTGAACATAAGGATCTGGGCATCAGTGGTTCTGCCTGCAGTGACTCTAAGGACATCCTAGATGGTGGCTGGGTCCCTGCAGGGCTCAGCAGTATGTGAGAGCAGGCACTCACATGGGGAAGAGTGAGTGGACTCAGAGGCTGGACACGTGTGGGGTAGGGTGGCTCTCTGCCAGGCCCCAGCAGTAAGGATGAGGGCAGAGCATCAGGGAGATGGGGTTCAGGCTGCACAGAGAAGTCCGTGGGTTGAGGGCAGAACTGCCTCTTGGGCATGTGGTGAGGGTGGCAGGGAAACAGTCCAAGACCAAGGCTCACTGTAGGGTTTGTGTTCCCTGTAGCTGCCAGAGGAATGGAGCAGGGATCTGTTTACTGGAGCTGAAGTCAAAGGCAGAAGCTTATCAACTAGGAAAGAAACAAGAACCAGTTACTAGAACTGAAAACATGGTCACAGTGGGCTTGTCAACAATGCTGGCTTATTAAATCACCAGTTGGCCATTTAAATTCCCTCATCTTAAAACAAGACTCTTCTAAAAGCCAAGGGGAGACCGACACTAGAAATGAAATGTAACTACTGGGTTTGTAAAAACGTTCATTTGGGTTCTTCCATAAGAGCTTATGAAAAAATCTTAACGAGTGTTTTGGGTAACATAATATAGCACCTTTCTTCTTTCCTTAGATCAATACTGACTGAGGGCATACTATGTGCTGGTCAGGACACTAGACACCAGGTGCGACAGTGAGGCAGCTAACTTGCTCCTGCAGGGCTTTCTGGGCAGAGGGAGACAAACAGCTGAGGGCCGACAGGACACAGCGCTGAGAGGGGATATGGCAGTGGCCAAAGGGGCTTTTGTGCTTCTTCAATCAAGATGCAAAGATGCAGGCATAGCCACGCAAACTCAAGAGTCCAAGCCTAACCTCTAATGGAAAGGAGCCTAGAAGAGGCAGAGTAGAAGACGCAGGGGAGCGGAGGGGACCAGTGGTTTGCGAACCTCAGGGATTCAGGAAGGGAGCAAGATCTAGAGCCTTCTAACTGTTTGGTATTCTGTTTACCCGTAGGTATAACAGCCATGTCTCCAGAGCTGAGACAGCAAGAATAATCGATGATTAAGTGCTGATGTCTTCATAAGGAATGATATGTTTCTAGAGAGGTTGTGAACTGGCTGTACCACACTATCTAAGGGAAAACCTTGGCATTTGAAATCAGATGAACCATTTTTGAGTTCTAGTTATACCACTTTTCCAAACAAGTGAGCTTGGGCAAATCATTTAACTTGTTTTAGCCGTGGGTTGGTTGGTTTGTTTTTCCCTAGGACCTCCAACAGACAGAATTCAGTTCATCACAATTCTTGGTTCATGACACCTTCTCATCATTAATCCAGCATATTGCAATGATTCATTCACATTGTTGCATATAGGTGGCGTATTTTAAACTGCCATGTGACACCTCATTATGGGAATGCCTATATGGATCACCCATATGTCAGATTTAGTAAGGCATATCAGTGGGGAAAAGAGAAACTCAGCTACATAGCGATAGAAAATAAAATAATTTTCCATAGGGACTAAGATAAAACAGAATCCTTAAATGACACCACATGTAAAAATCAACTCCAGATAGTCTTACATGTCAAAAACAAAACTTTAAAACTTATAGAAGAAAATTTAGATGAATATATTTTAGGCCTTCTAATAGAGAAAGATTTCTTAAAGAAGACACATTGTTTATAAATAATTAAATATTTTAAAGTTAGGAATATTTTCATCAGAATATAGAACAGTTTCAGCTTCAATTTTCTCATTGATAAAGTGAGGATAATAATGCATTATAGAATTCTAGCAAGATGAAATGAAATAACACATATGTAATACTTAACACAGATCCTAGCACTTAGCAAACAATAAATGGTAACAATTATTAATCTTCTCAAACAATGATGTTATTATTTATCAAATAATACCAAGTAATATGATAAGACATATTGAAGCCATATGAGAATAAGTGCTTAATTTCATGGTGATAGTTTCAAGAAAGAAATGATAATGTAATCTACATTAGTAGTCAACAAATACTTATAGTGAGACAGTCGACAAATATTTATTGAGCTTTCATGCCAGGCACCAGACCAGGGGCTGGTTAATTTACGTCAACCACCATGACTTTTTTGTCACAGTCTAACACATACACTACTTTCATATATTTGTCTGTCACCAGAGCAGAGAAAGGACCTCCTTGTAACTTGTACAAAGCACTATAGAACTTTGGCCCTGTTCAAACCAGAAATCCTAGAACTGGCCAACTCTTGATTATTTGTACTAATTCGAGAGTACAGAAAAACAGACAAACTGAAACAGTAGATAAGTTTTCTCTCATTCATTCTGAGTTTTATGCAAATAACCAAAAGCCTCAAATCAATCTGACCCAACAATAAGGAAGCAAGACCAGAAGTAAGGCAGTTTGGGGAAACTGATCAGCAGCTCAATAATGCCACAAAGATGCTCTCCATTTCTTTGAATTGTGGCTCTGGATACAGAAGTACATATACTTCAATGTGGCTGCTGGCTGTTCTGGAATGTACGAAGCCTTGTACACAGGAAATGAAACTGTGCTGTGGACACCTGGTTTGGAAAGTGCTGCAAGGGTCTGCCCTGCTGCCTCTGTTTTCTAGGATTCTACCACCCTGAGGGCTTTGTATATTCATGTAACATAGCTTCCTTCCTGGGTTTCTCCTACCAGAAACAGTCAACATAAACTTTTAAAAATAATGAATTGTGCCTAAATAGGTTTTATCACATATTTGCCTAATGTGAATTCAATAAACATTTATTGAGCTTTGGGGATGTCAACAATTATTCAGCTCTCACAAGTAACATTTGCTTAAAAATCTACCTGAGAACAGGATAACAACCTTCTCAAAATAAGAATTCATGTCTAGCTAACCCAAAAGAAACCTAATCTAAACATCTTTTAGAGAATAAACAGTTCTCCTGAAAATCACCCTGATGTGACTTATGGGACTGACATAGATTTGGATACTGACTTTTAAGAAAAAATAACAAAACTACTCCTTACCACAACATATTCTTTTTCCCACAACCTAATGTGTTTCCTCCATTCCTGGAACCAATCCAATCATCTTCAGAATACTTCCTTTTTCTGGGAATGTGCTTCAAGTGGGAGTGATGCACCCAGTGTGGGTGTAGGAAGTAGGAAGGGAATGGACCAGGAAATAAAGCCCGACTCTGGTCTATCACATACTAGCTGTGCAAGTCTGAACTTAATATCACCAAGTTGTTGTTCTGTCATTCTTCACATCAGATCATCATCCCCCTTCCCTACTTCACAGGTATTGTAGGATAATTGTCTTCAGAAGCATGTTAAAGGTAATAGCATACTCTATACTTATCTTCTACCAGATCATGATTTCCTCAAGGGCAGGAGGCATGCCTTTTTTTATTATTCCACTTATTTATTTATCTTTTTGGCCATGCTACACAGCTTGTAGGATCTTAGTTCTCCAACCAGGGATTGAACCTATGCCTCCTGCAGTGGAAGCTCAGAGTCCTAACCACTGGATAGCCAGGGAATTCCCCGTGAAGCATGTTTTAATTATATTTGTATATTCCATCTCTCAATAAATGTTGATATTAAATGACAGCTGTCATAAAATAAGGAGAAAACAAAATTCAACAGTAAAAGTTCAAATAAAAAAATATAAGGGCTTCCCTGATGGCTCACATGGTAAAGAATCTGGCAGCAATGCAAGAGACCTGGGTTCAATCCCTGGGTCGGGAAGATTCCCTGGTGGAGTGCATGGAACCCACTCCATTATTCTTGCCTGGAGAATTCCATGGACCAAAGAAGACCACACTAACAAGCAGAGCCAGGGAGTATGAGGATGTTCCAAGAGCCTGCTGCTGCTGCTGCTAAGTCACTTCAGTTGTATCCGACTCTGTGCAACCCCATAGATGGCAGCCCACCAGGCTCCCCTGTCCCTGAGATTCTCCAGGCAAGAACACTGGAGTGGGTTGCCATTTCCTTCTCCAGTGCATGAAAGTGAAAAGTGAAAGTGAAGTTGCTCAGTCGTGTCCAACTCCTCGTGACCCCACGGACTGCAGCCTACCAGGCTCCTCCATCCATGGGATTTTCCAGGCAAGAGCACTGGAGTGGGTTGCCATTGCCTTCTCCTAGTGGGCTATACTCTGTGGAGTTACAAAGAGTCGGACATGACTGAGTGACTAGCATTTTCAAGGATATAATGTACAACATGATAAATATAATTAACAGTGCTGTACAGTTATTAATAAAGTAAATCCTAAGAGCTCTCATCACAAAGAAATTTTTTTTATTTTTTTAATTTTGTATCTATATGAGATAATGAATATTCACTAATCTCATTATTTCATCAGTTCAGTTCAGTTCAGTAGCTCAGTCATGTCCGACTCTTTGTGACCCCATGAATCGCAGCACGCCAGGACTCCCTGTCTATCACCAACTCCCGGAGTTCACTCAGACTCACGTCCATTGAGTCAGTAATGCCATCCAGCCATCTCATCCTCTGTCGTCCCCTTCTCCTCCTGCCCCCAATCCCTCCCAGCATCAAAGTCTTTTCCAATGAGTCAACTCTTCACGTGAGGTGGCCAAAGGACTGGAGCTTCAGCTTTAGCATCATTTCTTCCAAAGAAATCCCAGGGTTGATCTCCCTCAGAATGGACTGGTTGGATCTCCTTGCAGTCCAAGAGACTCTCAAGAGTCTTCTCCAACACCACAGTTCAAAAGCATCAATTCTTCAGCACTCAGCCTTCTTCACAGTCCAACTCTCACATCCATACATGACTATGGAAAAACCATAGCTTTGACTAGATGGACCTTAGTCAGCAAAGTAATGTCTCTGCTTTTGAATATGCTATCTAGGTTGGTCATAACTTTTCTTCCAAGGAGTAAGCATTTTTTAATTTCATGGCTGCAGTCACCATCTGCAGTGATTTTCGAGGCCCCAAAAATAAAGTCTGATACTGTTTCCACTGTTTCCCCATCTATTTCCCATGAAGTGATGGGACCGGATGCCATGATCTTTGTTTTCTGAATGTTGAGCTTTAAGCCAACTTTTTCACTCTCCTCTTTCACTTTCATCCAGAGGCTTTTTAGTTCTTCTTCACTTTCTGCCATAAGGGTGGTGTCATCTGCATATCTGAGGTTATTGATATTTCTCCTGGCAATCTTGATTTCAGCTTGTGTTTCTTCCAGTTCATGATGTAAGGCAAATCATTATGCAGTATACCTTAGACTTATATAGTGCTATATATCAATTATATCTTAATACAACTAGAAGAGAAGATAATTATAGGAAGCAGGAAAAAATAAACTTAAAAAATCTATAAATGTTCAAGATGTCTTCTGGTCAGCACATGATACATTGCATCTAAAGAAGGATGGTGGCAGTTAAACAGCACAAAGAATACATGCTGAAGCTCTCCGAGCAGTGAAGCACTGAAAACCACAGAGTCTTTTTGGCCATCGTTTTACATTTAGAGATGAAAGTTAGTCAGGCCAGGCTGAGAACAGACAATGAGAAACTAATAAGTTTCAACAGGTTTAGGATCACTTCCAAGATGAGAATGTATCCTGAGCTTTCCCCACCCAGGTTCTAATCCCTCCTCTTGGGATTTTTCTCTTCCTGATGCATCCCATGATCAGTGTTTCAGGAGAATAACTGGGGTGACTCAGCTCCGTGCCTCCTCTTCTTTTTCCCGGTAGTTGGTTTCCAAAGCTGGTCTGCTAGGGAAGGTGATCTGCTAGGTTTCCAAAGGTAAAGCAAATGGGGAGAGGGAAAAGAAAGAGAGTAGAAAGGAAAAAGAATGGGAAGACCAAAGCAGACCACACTAGCAAGCAGAGCCAGGGAGTATGAGGATGTTCCAGCAGCAGGGGTATCTAATATTCAATTTTCCTTTTGATTTTGTGAAAATCATCTGTTAAGTGTTACAGCAATGTAACCAGCTTCAGTACCTACAGTCTTTCACTTAAGTCAAGGCCTTTTGTGCATGGCTGCCCTGGAGAATTGAAAGAAAGGGGGCTGTGTCCATGTAGGGGAGATGATGTGCTTAAAGGATAGTGTGTACAGGAGAAAAGACGAGAAGAGATCAAGAAGAAATTCATCAGAAACAGGAACTTGGAGCTAGAGACAAAACAGAGGGCTGTCTACAATACCTGGAGATATGGGGAAACATTGGGCTTCCCAAGAAGGAGAGGGAGGCTCAAGTTATTTTATGGGGCCACCAACTGGAAGCGTGGCCCCAATACATTGAATAGCAACAGACAGCATCTGGGTTACAGGTCTCTAAAGTCGTATTGTTCTCAGCTGAGAGTACGAACAAGACTAGGGAAGAGGGAAAAGAGAAGGATAGAGTAGGGAGGCAGGAACAGAAAAGAGGTTCCTTCTTTTCTTCTATTTCAAGAGTCACAAGGTAAAGCCAGAGAGCTGGCTATTTCTGCTCATTGGAGGTGATACAGCCCATAGCAGACTGAGGAACCAACAGTTAAACCATTCTTTCTTCAAATTAAAGCAGAGAATGAGGCAATTTCCTGGAAATTTGGATTTTTTAAAAAATCACCTTGGACTGAATTAATTGTCCCACCTCTCTGACTCACCTGTGGATTCATGCTGCAGAATAATTTCCAAGTCCGGTTCCCAGATGCTTACCTAATGTGGGTCAGGGAATATTTGATATGTAATAGCATCTTTAATTTGTGTGAAAAATATCTCAATGGCTTGAAAATCTTAACATCTTAAACACCAGTGGGGCAGGCCTTGTCCAGCACAATTCTGTGATTCCTGTTGCTTTCAGGGTCACCTGAGCCTTCCAGGGTCACCTTTCCACCTGCAGAAGGAAAAGCTGACCTGGGCAACTCTGCTTTCTCCAAGGTCCAAGTAGAGGAGATGGTCAGGTGAGAAACCATCTGTTGTATGGCCACCAGGTACACAGGGGCTTGAGAGAGAGTGAAGCTGCCCCTCCCGGCCTGAGTCTCAGCCTGGCCATCCCGTCTGACAGATGGTATAGACTGCCAGCTACCATGGCACCTTTTACTCTCCCTTGACATTAGATGGCCTGAGAATCACAGGTGACTTCTCTTACTCAGATTCCCTGAGCTGCTTTTTTTTTTTTTTGGCCCATCTCATCTTCTGCTGGTTTTGTTCAATTTTCTGCAAGCTTTTCTATCTGGCTCACTTACTTCCCTTTATCGCTCACAGTCATCTCCTGTCATTCCACTGACTGGAGGGGACATGTTTCCATCAGAAAGCAGAGCTGAGCTCCCCCAGCCCCTCCTCCAATCTGCAGTCTCCTTGACTTTTGTGGACCCACTGCCTGGCTTTTGAGGTCAGTAGGGACTTTCCCAGATGGTACTTCATTCTCCTTTAGCTTTTTAATTTCTGGCTGTCAGGCCTCCTCTTCTTAATCACGTGTGGGACCACATTTCACACAACAAAAGCCAACCTAGGCCTTGGGTGAACTGTGGTTCTAGAGGGGAATCCCATTATTTCCATTCCCTCATCAAAGCAGAGCTAAATGGAACCCACTGTAAACACGAGAATGAAAAGGGCTGATGAGTGTGGTGCCGGGAAAGGTGCTCAAGCAGGCACCCAGGGCTCCAGCACAGGGCCGGACCTCACTGCTTATTCCACCCCATGATCAAGTCACCTAACCGCCTAGATTTCAGAAGATCATGCCGCTGAGCCCTTCTCATGATGGAAGTGGCTAATGCATGCATCACTCTAAACACCTGAGAAATGCAAAGCACTGCTCAGTACACTGAAGACCCCATCAAGGGCAGTTCAGTCGCGCAGTCGTGTCCGACTCTTTGCGACCCCATGAATCGCAGCACGCCAGGCCTCCCTGTCCATCACCAACTCCCGGAGTTCACTCAGACTCACGTCCATTGAGTCTGTGATGCCATCCAGCCATCTCATCCTCGGTCGTCCCTTTCTCCTCCTGCCCCCAATCCCTCCNATCCTGTCCTATCCTTTCCTATCCACCTGCTCCGTCCCACCTTTGAGCATCCCTGGATCCACCGGGGCTGGTCCCCGGCAATGAATAAACAGCTAGATAGAAGATCAATAAGGAAATAGAGAACTTGAAACAATAATACAAACCTAATATATATATATATATATATATATGTATGTATAATATTCCATTCAACAAGAGCATAATATGTATTCTTCTGAAATGCACATGGAACATTCTCCTGTATAAACCACATGCTAGGCTACAAAATAAGTCTTAATAAATTTTAAAGATTGAAACCATGCAAAGTATCTTCTCTGATCACAACAGAACAAAACTACACAATCAATAACAGAAGGAAGACTGGACAATTCACAAATAGGTAGAAATTAAACAACATACCCTTACAATGAATGGGTCAAAGAAGAAATCAAAAGGAAAGTTAGAAAATACTTTGACATGAATTAATACTAAAACACAACATAAACTTGTGTGGTACAGCAAAAACAGTCTTTAGAAATGCATAGCTGTATATGCTTGTTAAAAAAAAGAAGCTCTCAAATCACTACCCTAATGTTCCACCTTAAGGAACCCAGAAAGATGGAACTAAATCCAAAGCTAGCAAGAGGAAGGAAATAATAGAGATTAAAGTAGAGATAATGAAATAGGGAATAGAAAAGCAATATGGAATATCAATGAAACCAAAAGTTGATCCTTTGAAAAGTAAAACAAAATGGACAAATATTTAACTAGATTGATTAAGAAAAAATAAGACACAAATTATTAAAATCAGAATCGAAAGGGAACAATTACTACTGACCTTACAGAAATAAAAAGGATTATAAAACAGTACTATGAATACTTGTATAGATAGCCTAAATGAAATGGATAAATTCCAAGACACATCCAAATTACTAAAATTGACACTTATAACAACAGATTGAATCAGTAATCAAAACCTCAAAGCAATGAAAAAAGCAGGACCTGATGGCTTCACTGGTGAATTCTACCAAACTTTTCAATAAAATACCAATCCTTCACAAATATTTCAAAACACATATAAGAGGGAACATTTTCTGATTCTATGAGGCAAGCATTACCATGACTCCAAAGCCAGATAAAGGCATCACAAGAAATGAATGCTATAACCTAAATCCCTCATGAATACACATGCAAAATACTAGCAAACCAAATCCAACAGCATTTTAAGGGCAATTATACATGATGAGCAACTGGGATTTACCCCAGAATTAGGAGGTTTAACATATGAAAATCACTATATAATATATGAAAATCAAATGTAATATACCATATTAAAAGAATGAAGGAAAAAATAATATGATCATCACGATTGATGTGGAAAAAGCCAATCCAATTAACCACACAATAGTTTGTGAATGGAAGTGTTAATGAGGACAGTCTACTTATTTTCCAATTGTTGATGGGTATTGTTGGCTGGCCAAAGCTAGATGCGTGAAATACACATACATGCCCTCTCATGTCAAATGATTTTTCATATGGATATGTGTTTGTCAAACCATACTATATGCCCTAAGCTTTGGTATTTGGGGCATTTGAAATTGTAGAGGCTTTACTTCCATAAAAATCTCTATTAGTTTTCTTCATGAAAGAATTGAAAACAATTGCAAACTTTTTTTTTTCCAGAAATACTGTCTCCCATACCTTATAAATTACAGTGCTGATTATTTGGTTTTTAGAATTGGACAGAAAATGTAAACCAATGGGCAAATCAAAAGCCAAAAATGGCAGCTTCCTCAAACATCCCCTTAGTATTGAGCTACAGCAGGAAAAAAGAAAGGTAAGAAGAAATTATGCCTCTGACTTGTGCACCCACCGCCCCTAACCTGCAACTTTGGCTGGAACCAACACTCACCTCCTTGCTTGTCAAGATGTTGTATGATGAACTCTTCTTAGGTAACTCATAATCAACAGACATTTCTTCAAGATCCTTAGAGATGGAATCAGATCGAATGAGATGTGAGCTGATGCTGGGTTGGCATGGATGCAGTAGCGGGATCTGTCAAGGAGAGTATAGAAAGAAAAAGTTAAAAACTTGTGTGCCTTCCCCCAAATTACCTGTCGCTCAAAGGTTGAAGGGTTAATAACTCAAAGTGTTGGGGGGGGGAACTAGCCAAAGAAAGAATCTCCTACTTCCTTGTCTTCACTTCTTGTACCTACACAAACCAAAGACTAATAAATAGCCTGGGTTCACACTCTGGGTTGCTGTACACTTTTGCCAATCCCAAAGACAGAAACTTCAAATTGCTTCCTTGCTCAAAACCAGAATCCTGGTGTTATCTCCTACTGATGCCAACTAGAAATTTTATTTGAGTCCAATCTTTGTTTTGATTTTGGTCTTATCTTTGGAAGTCCAGATCTTGGGGAGGTGTCTTTGGGTTATGTTCTGGGCTTGGCATCCAGGCTACAGTCTTTATTTCTATCATTCTCTCTGTCCAGGAATCGTCTGGATGGAATCTTGACTGTTGGTTGCTTATCTTAAGCCTGTTGAGACTGATTTTCTGGCAATTTTAGAAAATCTACACAACTATTCTTGGTTAGAACTGGATGACTAGTTTTCTGAAGGGGATAAAAGTTGTTCATTTGGTTCTACCTTGAGCTTCAGCAGACTGATTTAGTTGATTCCAGTTAGTAATTCATGTTATATACTTGAATTTGAGGCACTGGCCCCTGCCATGATCCTCTTGATGTGTATCAGAATCCCTGATTTTATCTTTAACAAATACTGGCTAAGCATGTGCAATGTGCCACACCCATTCTAGGCACTGGGTCTATAGCAATAAACACAACAAAATCCTCATTGACATGGAGCTGACATGCTTGATTCTGTCATAGGCTCTGCTCCTGCTCAGGACAGATGGATGTCAAACTCTCAAAGCCAAAGAAAAGGAGCCACATTGAGTTTCTACCTGTGGAGTACTCCTGGCCAACGTCTAAGGTGCCCTCTTATGACTACTAGGCCCCACTGGGGGTTCTTAAGAACAGACCTTGGGGATTAAAAATCCCAAAGCACAATTGTAATAATAATCATGTAGTAATGGCAGTTAACTTTTACAGAAGGCTTTACTTGGCTTTTGTTGTTCACTCACTAAGTTGTGTCTGACTCTTTGCAACCCCATGGAATGCAGCACACCAGCCTTCCCTGTCCTTCACTATCAACTGGAGTTTGCTCAGACTCATGTCCATTGAGTCCATGATGCTATCCAGCCATCTCATTCTCTGTCGCCCTCTTCTCCTCCTGCCCTCAATCTTTACCAGCATTAGGGTCTTTTCCAGTGAGTTGGCTTTTTGCATCAGGTAGCCAAAGTAGTGGAGCTTCAGCTTCAGCATCAGTCCTTCAAATGAATATTCAGGGTTGATTTCCTTTAGGATTCACTGGTTTGATCTCCTTGCAGTCCAAGGGACTTTCAAGAGTCTTCTCTAGCATGACAGTTCAAAAGTATCAATTCTTCGGCTCTCAGCCTTCTTTATGGTCCAACTTTCACAATCCATACATGACTACTGGAAAAACCATAGCTTTGACTAGACAGACCTTTGTTGGCAAAGTGATGTCTCT
Source organism: Aepyceros melampus (assembly GCA_006408695.1). NCBI lineage: Eukaryota > Metazoa > Chordata > Mammalia > Artiodactyla > Bovidae > Aepyceros > Aepyceros melampus. The sequence continues at coordinate 48,842 of SJXQ01001210.1, forward strand.
GCTTTCTAATATGCTGTCTAGGTCTATCATAGCTTTCCTTCCAAGGAGCAAGTGTCTTTTAATTTCATGGCTGTAGTTACTGTCCACAGTGATTTTGGAGCCCATGGAAATAAAGACTGTCACTGTTTCCACTTTTTCCCTCAGCAGTATGTGAACTAAGAACTTCCAGATGTTCAAGCTGGATTTAGCAAAGACAGAGGAACCAGAGATCAAATTGCCAACATCCACTGGATCATGGAAAAAAGCAAGAGAATTCCAGAAAGACATCTACTTCTGCTTCACTGAATACTCAAAAGCCTTTGACTGTGTGGATCACAACAAACTGTGGAAAATTCTTAAAGAAATGGAAATACCAGACCACCTTACCTGTCTCCTGAGAAACCTGTATGAAGGTCAAGAAGCAACAGGTAGAACTGGACATGGAACAACAGGCTGGTTCCAAATTGGGAACAATAGGTCAAGGATGCATGTTGTCACCCTGCTTATTTAACTTATAGCAGTGTTCAGTTCAGTTCAGTCGCTCAGTCGTGTCCAACTCTTTGTGACCCCATGAATCGCAGCACGCCAGGCCTTCCTGTCCATCACCAACTCCCGGAGTTCACTCAGACTCACGTCCATTGAGTCCGTGATGCCATCCAGCCATCTCATCCTCAGTCGTCCCCTTCTCCTCCTGCCCCCAATCCCTCCCAACATCAGGGTCTTTTCAAATGAGTCAACTCTTTGCATGAGGTGGCCAAAGTACTGGAGCTTCAGCTTTAGCATCATTGCTTCCAAAGAAATTCCAGGGTTGATCTCCTTCAGAATGGACTGGTTGGATCTCCTTGCAGTCCAAGGGACTCTCAAGAGTCTTCTCCAACACCACACTTCAAAAGCATCAATTCTTTGGGGCTCAGCCTTCTTCACAGTCCAACTCTCACATCCATACATGACCACAGGAAAAACCATAGCCTTGACTAGACGGACCTTAGTCGGCAAAGTAATGTCTCTGCTTTTGAATATACTATCTAGGTTGGTCATAACTTTTCTTCCAAGGAGTAAGCGTCTTTTAATTTCATGGCTGCAGTCACCATCTGCAGTGATTTTGGAGCCCAAAAAAATAAAGTCTGACACTGTTTCTACTGTTTCCCCATCTATTTCCCATGAAGTGATGGGGCCAGATGCCATGATCTTCGTTTTCTGAATGTTGAGCTTTAAGCCAACTTTTTCACTCTCCTCTTTCACTTTCAACAAGAGGCTTTTTAGCTCCTCTTCACTTTCTGCCATAAGGGTGGTGTCATCTGCATATCTGAGGTTATTGATATTTCTCCCGGCAATCTTGATTCCAGCTTGTGTTTCTTCCAGTCCAGCGTTTCTCATGATCACTATGTATATGCAGTGTACATAGTGTGAAATTCCGGATTTAACTTATATGCAGAGTATATAGTGTGAAAATCTGGGCTGTTGAAGCCTAGCTTGAAGGATTTTGAGCATGGCCTTGCTAGTATGTGAAATGAGTACAATTGTGTGGTAGATTGATCCTCTTTGGCATTGCCCTTCTTTGGAATTGGAATGAAAACTGACCTTTTCCAGTCCTATGGCCACTGCTGAGTTTTCCAAATTTGCTGGCATAATGAGTGCAACACTTTCATAGTATCATCTTTTAGGATCTGAAATAGCTCAATTGGAATTCTGTCACCTCCACTAGCTTTGTTCATAGTAATGCTTCCTAAGGCCCACTTGACCTCACACTCCAGGATATCTATCTGTCTTTAGGCGATAGATGGTAATGCCAATGTGGTTACCATCAGGGTTACCTAAGACCTTGTTTGTACAGTTCTTCTGTGTATTCTTGCCACCTCTTCTTAATATCTTCTGCTTCTGTTAGGTCTATACCATTTCTGTCCTTTATTGTGCCCATCTTTGTATGAAATATTCCCTTGGTATCTCTAATTTTCTTGAAGAGATCTCTAGTCTTTCTGATTCTATTGTTTTCCTCTATTTCTTTGCATTGATCATGAGGAAGGCTTTCTTATCTCTCCTTGCTATTCTCTGGAACTCTGCATTCAGATGGATATATCTTTCCTTTTCTTCATTACCTTGCCCTTCTCTTCTTTCTTCAGCTATTTGTGAGGTTTCCTCAGACAATGGAGACTAAAGATGTGCCCTTCTTCCTATTGAGGCAGGGCCAGATAATTTCAACACCTTAGAGACTGGGCTAATGGAAAGACTAGGTTGGAGGTTGACACATCTGAGTCAGAGTTCCAGGGCTACCACTAACTATATGGTCAGCTGGAACAATTTCTTTAATCTCTCTGAGTATTCAATCCTCACAGACAACCCCTTGAACTAGATATTTATATTATACCCATTATAGATGAAGAAAGGAAGGCTCAGAGAGATTAAGTAATCAGCCCAAAGTCACAGGGCCAATAAATAGTAGAGCAGGGATTCAAGCATAGGTCTGCCTGTTTGACTTTGAACAATTCTACTTTATTACCTCGGTGGTCTTGCAGCCTGCAACATGGAATTCACTTCTGGCTGCACCTCTTGGCACAGTTCCAACATAGCTTCATGCATGCTACCAGTCCCAGCTCTAGGCAGAGTAGCAGAAACATGAGATCTCTGTGGAAGAAAGAAAAAACACGGGGGTTGGAATGCCTGCACATTAATGTCACCATTACAATACTCAGAGCATTTTTGGGGTGCATAAAGAGAAGTGAATATGGTGATCCTGGCCAATACTGTGTGTCAGGCACTAGGGAAGCACATCATATACTTAGATACTCTCTTATTCAGTGTTTACAACAGTGGGGGTGGAATCAGGATTAGTCCAAGTATGCACTGATGCTCGAGTTCACCATTACCTGCAAAGGTCTGCCTCTTGGGATCTCTGGAGAGGGGTATAGCTTCCTTTCTGATATTTCAGAGTCAGGCTCCAACACAAAGATGCTGTCATGAGACAGGGCTCTGATCCTGATTCTGCTCTTGGCCCTGGCCAGGAAGGAAAAAGTCTTATGAAAGCAGCCAAGGGAACCAAAGATATATGTGCGTCTATACTATGGCCTACCACAGACACCTCAGAAGCATATGTGCTGACACACACAGTCTTCCATGAGATATTGAGTGAAAAAAATAAAGAATAGTATGGTCCCATTTAATATATATACATATATGACATGGGCTTCCCAGGTGGTGCTAGTGGTAAAGAGCTTGCCTGCCAGTTCAGGAGACATAAGAGACTCTGGTTCGATCCTTGGGTTGGCAAGATCCCCTGAAGGAGGGCATGGCAACCCACTCCAGTATTCTTGTCTGGAGAATCTTATGTACAGAGGAGCCTGGCAGGCTACAGTCCATGGGGTCACTAAAAGTCAGACATGAATGAAGTGACTGAGCACACATGTATTACATACATGTATAGTTTGTGATCATAGAGAAAAGTCTGGAAGGATATCCACCAAGTTGTTAGTGGTGTTTCCCTCTGAGGAATGGCACTAGGAACAGCAGGAGTACTTTCATTTTATACTCTACGTACTTCTGCATAATTTTAATGTTTTCAAATGATCCATACATATTTTTTGTATAAAGCTTTACTGAGATATAGCTTACATACCATATAATTCACCACTGAAAGTATACAGTTCAGCAGTGACAACACTGTGGAAGGGGAAGGAAGACTGTCAGTCTTGCTATTATTAAGGTGAAAGTTATAAAAGATCTTCCCTCTTCCATCCGACCCTCTGGATTTTAGTAGAGCTAATCTTAGTCTTCCTTATACCTATATGACTGAGTGACTGAACTGACTGAGGCCTATAAGGCAATGATCTATAATGTATGGTTTGTGAGGTATGAAGCAAGCCCCTCGGTGCAAAACCATCTCCCTCGCTAGTAAAGCTATCTGAAATTCCTCACATTCAATGCACTCATTAAGGTCCATTTTAATGAGACCTCTGTGCTGTTAGTAGGCAGTATAACACATTTGCTAACTGTCTTATTAGTTCAGTTTAGTCACTGAGTTGTGTCCTACTCTTTGCAACCCCATGGACTGCAGCATTCCAGGCTTCCTTGTCCATCACCAACTCCTGGAGCTTGCTCAAATTCATGTCCATTGAGTCTGTAATATCACCCAAACATCTCATCCTCTGTCTTCCCCTTCTCCTCCTGCCTTCAATCTTTCCCAGCATCAGGGTCTTTTCCAATGAGTCGGCTCTTTTGAAAAGACCCTGATGCTGGGAAAGATTGAAGGTGGGAGGAGAAGGGGACGACAGAGGATGAGATGGTTGGATGGCATCATCGACTCAATGGACATGAGTTTGAGTAAACTCCGGGAGCTGGTGATGGATAGGGAGGCCTGGCATGCTGCATTCCATGGGGTCGCAAAGAGTCAGACACGACTGAGTAACTGAAATGAACTGAACTGACTCTGCATATAAGTTCAATAAGCAGAGTGACAATATACAGCCTTTACATACTCCTTTCCCAATTTGGAACCAGTCCATTGTTCCATGTGTGGTTCTAACTGTTGCTTTTTGACATGCGTAAAGATTTCTCAGGAGGCAGGTAAGGTGATTTGGTATTCCCATCTCTGAGAATCTTCCACAGTTTGTTTTATCCACACAGTCAAAGACTTTGGTGTAGTCAATAAAGCAGAAGTAGATGTTTTCCTGGTACTCTTGCTTTTTCTATGATCCAATGTATGTTGGCAATTTGATCTCTGGTTCCTCTGCCTTTGCTAAATCCAGCTTGAACATCTGGAAGTTCTTAGTTCACATACTGCTGAAGCCTAGCTTGGAGAATTTTGAGCATTACTTTGCTAGCGTATGAGATGAATGCAATTGTGTGGTAGTTTGAACATTCTTTGGCATTGCCTTTCTTTGGGATTGGAATGAAAACTGACCTTTTCCAGCCTTGTGGCCACTGCTAAGCTTTCCAAATTTGCTGGCATACTGAGTGCAGCATTTTTATAGCATTATCTTTTAGGATTTGAAATAGCTCAACTGGAATTCCATCACCTCTACTAGCTTTCTTTACCTCTAAGCAAAGCCTTGAGGCAATGGATAGCAGGACACTTAAGTTCTGTTGGGATTTCAGATAAGTCTGGAGTTTAAGGGGAACAGGCCCAAGTGGAACTCCATAGAGGGCAATTCAATTGATCCAGAGAGAGTTGGGGGGTACTGGGCGTCCAGATTTTCCACATTTCTAAGATGTGGAATTTGGGGCTTCAAAGATGAAAATCTGAATAGGAATGGCAGTGGTGGCTGAGAAACAGTCTTCCCCATACTTTATATGATCAGTTACAGCATTTCCCCCAGTCTCTTGGGATAGAGGGGGAAATAGACTTGGTTCCTTGCTTGCCTGTTTTTTTTTTTTTTAATTAACACAGTGATTTCATCCTTATGTCCCAACCCAGCTAGATGGCTTCACCATCTAAGATTTTAATCACACATTATGAGATCTAGAGTCTGAGGGCTGGGCAAGCAAATCAGATCAAAGTTCCAAAATGATGGAGACTATCCTTCCCTTATGAAACAGAGGCCACCAGCTCCTCTCTAGTGGTAGGCTTCACATCTCAAGTGCTTGTAGCTGTGACACAGCAGGATTGCCCTGATCTACCCACACCCTCTCACCCATGCTCTTAGGGGAGTGGGATATGCATTTGGTATGCCCCATCCAACCCACTGAGCTGTGAAGCCCAGACAGCAAGCATAGATCTATGAGCACAGGGGAAACCCCCTGGGATGTGGCTGCATTGGCAATGGCTGCAGACCCACCTCCCACAGGCAGGGTGACCAAGAGCCCCTGGGGACCAAAGGCCAGTGATGATTCAGCTGTTAAAGGAGGACCTGGATGTAGCTCCCTACCCTTTGCCTTGCCCTCAGCCCCCACCCCTCCTGAGCTTACCCTGGCATGGTTTGTTGACCTTGAACTGGCTTCAGAAAAGAGATCTCAATATTGCTGCTGGACAAGCTTGGTTTGAGCCGTCTCCCTCCCTGGACACCTTTGGGCCCTTTCTTCTTCTTCTTGCCAAAGAAGCTCTTGAAGACTTTAAATCTGGATTTCTTTTTTCCTGGAAGTTATAAATGCAAGTGAGGCAGAGTGATGGTGGAAGGGAAGACAGGAGAGGAAATGGCTTTCATGATGGGAATGAGGAGTAGGATCCCAAAGGCCCTGTGGGTCCTAGCTTTCACACCAGTTCCCCTGGCATTGTTCATCTGCTTTGTTCTCTTCTTAGGAACTCACCAACAAAGTATCTGAGTTTCTGGTGAAAGCAGAAGCTCAGGCCCCAAGCTGTGGCCTCTGGGCAGCCTCTATTCAGGCTCAACTCACCCTGCATTCACTTGCCTCTCAATTTCAACTATTAACACACACCTCTTCCCTGGCCCTAAGAAGTTCATTCATACACAGCAACTTTTGAGCCAACATAAGCACTTGGTACCCTGACCAATGGAGTCTTCGTGATCCAGCTGGGAAGCCAAGCTTCCACATGTGACAGATACTTCAGGACCTTTGGAAATCCATGTGGGAGCTGGTATTGCCCAACCTGTGTGCTGCAAGGATGCAGACCCAAGGAACGAGTGCAGAGGGTTGGTGTGGTCATGGAAGATGTCTTCTAAGAAGGGCTTTATGAGGAAGGAAGAGGGCCAGGAATTGGCAGAAAGGGGTGCTGGGCAAAGAAGCACCCTGTGCAAAAGGTGTGACAACGTCACCAAAGAATTTTGCAAGGGAAGGTGTGTGTGTATGCGTGTATGTGTGGGTGTATTATGTGCACTGTTTCTCAATTATTGCTGATTGGTTCAGATTACCTGCAGGGCTGCTGCCCTCTGCACATGCATATAATTGAAAGTTTGTTCTACTATCATTTAAAAAAAAAAAAAAAAAAACAGGGCAGCAGTGAGGAATGTGACCTTTCAATGCTCTTCAGGCTCTCTCTGGGTTTTCTTGAGTTTCCTAATAAGCACATGCATCTTTCTCCTGGCTCAGAAGAGGGGGAGGGAAGGGGAGTTTGTGCTGCATTCATCCATGAGAAGGAATCTGCTTTTACTGCTTCACATGCAGTAATTTACCAACTCAGGTGTCTCATTCCAATTCCCAACAATTTCAAGCTAGTAATATGACATTTAGGAAGAGACATGCACAGCCTCTCAAGTCAACATGAGCCAGCTCCAACAGACCTCTAAATAATTCCTGCCCAGTGATAAAGAATTGGGCAGTGCCACCTTACAAACAGGAAGGAGCCTTTGTAGGCACTGCCATTTTTCAAACAGAAGGAATGGGATTTATTGATTCTTGACAGGTAGATCTCCTTCTGGCCTTCTGAAATGAGAACAACTTTGTGCTCAGTGTTGGGAACCATAATGGTTACTGTCTTTCTTGCTTAGAAATCCCAGAAGGGAAGGGAGGTGGGCAAAGCTAGAGGATTTCAAGTTGCAAACCTGCTTCTTACATACCAGCAAAGAGAGACAGGAGAGAATCAGCAGGTGGTAGCTAGATCCGTGACACAATCAATAAACACTTAATAACTGAATAAAAACACTTCCAATAAACTTTTCAGGCTGTAAAACTGAGTGTACCAAACATAATTGTACAAAACTTCATAATTTGTACAAACCAAATTATGCTTTAACACATTTTTATGTTCCTAAATTAACCAAATGACTAATGACTTAAGACCTAGCTGCTGCTGCTGCTGCTGCTAAGTCACTTCAGTCATGTCAGACTCTGTGCGACCTCATAGACAGCAGCCTGCCAGGCTCCCCCATCCCTGGGATTCTCCAGGCAAGAACATTGGAGTGGGCTGCCATTTCCTTCTTCAATGTATGAAAGTGAAAAGTGAAAGTGAAGTCGCTCAGTCATGTCCAACTCGTAGCGACCCCATGGACTGTAGCCTACCAGGCTCCTCCATCCATGGGAGTTTCCAGGCAAGAGTACTGAAGTGGGGTGCCATTGCCTTCTCCGTAAGAACTATAAAAGGGGTTAAAATTAAGTATGCACACATTCCAATTTCCCTCCAATCTTCCATTTCAGCAGAAACAGCTTATTTTTCCATGAGGATGTAAAATATTGGTTGGCCAAAAAGCTCATTTGGGTTTATGAACTTTCCCAATTCCCTGGGTGGGGAAGATCCCCTGTAGAAAGAAATGGCAACCCACTCCAGTATTCTTGCCTGGGAAATCTCATAGACAGAGGAGCGTAGTGTGCTACAGTCCACGAGGTCGCAAAGAGTTGGACATGACTTAGTGACTAAACAACAACACTTATGTAGGTCACCTATACACTGGGTAACTTATTCCCCTACAAGGCACAGCAGTGATGGTCAATGAGCTGACAGCTGTCTGGATTTTTCCTGTAACAAAGCCATTGACCTCCCTGTCCAAGTGCAAGAACTATATATTCCCAAACAGGCAGTAACTTTCAACATCCCCATCCACTGAGGGCCGGCAGTATGTCACATGCCAGGAAACAGCCCATGGAAGCCATCCCCTGACCTTCCCCCAGAGGAAAAAACACAACTCCAATGAAGAAATTATTGCCTCGGATTGTGTATTTGCTTATCTACCATGCACACAGGCAGCCCTTCTGGGTTGAACTTAATGAGCTTTCAAAATGCAAGGCACATAATGGTAACCTTGCTCTCTTGTATTGCTTCTTGGAAAGAAAACTCTTCTAATTAGCCTTTCTTCCCTTCAACTTCCTGAAGCCACTGTATTCTCTGTCTGGCAATGACTCATACTACAAATGTACCCAAATGTTTGGTCTCTTAAAAAGGATTGTGAATAGAGAAAGGGTATTTCCTTACCTCTACTCTTCATCAAGATGCACTGCATTGCCATCTTTTTTGGTAGACATCTGTCTAGCTCGTATCCAAAAAGATAGGTCAGTTCATTTGGTTGCTGGGGCTGCCTTGGTGAGGAGGCCTATCATTCATTTATTTATTCATTCATTTCTTAAAAACTTTTGAGTGCCTAATCACGCTCTCTGAGGCCCAATACTGAACAATGGTGACACAGAGATAAAGACCAAAGCCCTGCCCTCAGGGATCTGTGCACCATGTTCAGCATCCCCCTACTCACTTCATTAGTGAAGTCAGGCCTCCGGGAAGCCACAAGAAGGTTCCCTGCTCTCTGTCTTTCCAGACCAAGTCTTCTGCCCCACACACTACTAAGAAAATTCAGCAATCATTGAAGAACAACCCAGTGAATTGTTCAATTCACTTCTGTCTTTAAATTCAATGTCTCACCTTATATCTTTGGGTTCTTCCCCTTCCCCCCACATTTTTTTTCAGTGTCAGTAAAACTTATCATTGTTTAGTGACCTTTGCCTATTACTCCATTCATGGTCTCCTATCACTCACAGGTGATTCATAGTTTATAATTATAATTTAAATGAATACACATCTAAGTAGATTTTGCAAAAGAAATTTTTGTAAATTGTTCCCATTTAATAGAAGCCTATGGTGATGTCTTTTGTTACTATACCCCCTTTACACCTCAAATCTGGATTACTATCTATGGCAAAACCTCAATTGAACCTCTCAGATCATGGCCTATTCTGGTTTCTTTTTCTGATTAAGCAGAAATACTTATTTTGCCTTGGTAAACAGAACCTGGTAACCATCTTCAAGGAACACTGCAAGGTCTAGACAAAACTTTTTAGACTATCAGAGATTGAGATGAAAGAGAAGAGCTTAGAAGATGGAAAAGCAAATATTGACTGAGTCATTGTCATTAGAAATTTGATATGAACTTGTCTTCTTGTGACTTGATTCTTTCTTCTAGGGGTTAAACACACTAAACAAGTCTAGTTCTAGTTATCAAGATTCTGTTGGGTTACTTACCCTCATCACTGGTCTCCAGAATTTCCACACTGCCAGAAACTTCAATTAGTGATTCAGACATAATTGGTTCACTAAAATAAAATATAGAGCAAGATATCCAGTATATTACACAATCATTTTACCCGACTCCTTATCCTCCAGTTAGATTCTTAAACTATACAAGAAAAGATATATAAAGGGAATTGCCATTAGAGAGAACTATTCTTCCTTTAAAAAAGACAATGATTCCATTTACATGAAATGTACAAGATAGGTAAACACAGAAAGTGTTTTGCTTAGGGCCAGAGGTGTTTTTTGAGTGACAGAGTACAGAATTTCTTTTTGAGGTGATAACAATATTCTAAAATTAATTATGATAGTCACACAAATCTTTGTTTGTTTTTTTTTAATTTTATTTATTTGTCTCCATAGAGTCTTAGTTGTGGCACCCAGGATCCTTATTGTGGTGTGAGGGTTGTGGCTCGCAGGTTAGTTGCTCTGTGGCATGTGGAATCTTAGTTCCCCAACCAAGGATCAAACCTGAATCCCCTGCATTGGAAGGCAGATTCTTAACCACCAGGGAAGTCTCCAAATCTTTGAATATACTAAAAAGCACTGAACTGTATACTTTAAAAGAGTGAATTGTATCATATGTGAATTATAGCTCAATAAGGCTATTACTGGGACTTCCCTGGCAGTTCAGTGGTTAAGACTCCATGCTTCCAATGCAGGGGGTGCAAGTTTGATCCCCGGTGAGGAAACTAAGATCCCACATGCCATGCAGCTCAGCCAAGAATAAATAAATAAATAAAGCTGTTACCAAAAAATAAAAGACAAATATACAAAACCTGATCTATTGTTTGTGTGGGGGCCCATTAGATTTGGAGGCCTTTTACTATTCATGGGTATACCCAGGCAGACAGAATGTATTGATAAGCTATAAAGAAAAAATTGAGATACCCGACTACATAAAAATTTTAAACTTTTGGCCAAAAAAAGTAGAGTCAGCAAAAGAATAACAGACTAAGAAGTAATAATACTTACAGAAAATATAGACTTCAGGGTCGATTTTCTTAACTGTCAATAGTGCATATAAGTCAATAAAAGACAAACAACTGGATATAAAATGGGGCAAATGATACAACAGGAAGTTTATCAAAGAAGAAATACATAAAGAAATGCTCACTCCTACTCATAATTAAAGAAATATAAATCAAAATATCATCAACATTTTCACCTATCAGATTGTCAAGAAGTTTTAATTTTGATGTTCCATGCTGACAAAGATGGGAAAAATAGACATATTCATACATTATGGAGTGTAAATTGTTCTCTGAATAAGCAATTTCACAGTATCAAAATCAAAAAATATACATACCTTTTGATACAGTAACATCACAACTGGAACTTTACCCTGTAGCTATACTCACACTTGCACACAAAAATATACATGCAAGAATGTTTCTTACAGCATTGTTTTAAGTAGCCCAAAATGAGAAATGGCCAGAGTGACCATCAAAAGGATAATTCTCCCTTGACTCTGATTCTATGTCATAGGAGAATTATCTGTCCCTGGCCTCCTTTCCATTAGTGCAGATAATCAACTGAGAGTCTACTGTACATTTTCTCTTTTTTAGGCAAGTCTAAGATTTTTTATTTAAAGAAATGATGCATAGCAATAATTTCAACAAGCTTTTTGTTTAAATTTTAGCCTCTGTAGACTCAAAAGCACAAGTAATTACTTACATATCTAAAAATAATACTCTGAAATTTCATATTATTTTTCATCTTCTGTACTGTTTTTGCTATCAAGATATAGGTATTCCTATATAATGCTTTGGCCTTCCCAAGTGACTCAGTGGTAAAGAACCTGTAGGAGGCCCAGTTTCGAACCCTGGTTAGGCACAATCCCCTGGTGAAGGAAGTGGCAACTCACCCAGTATTCTTGCTGGAGAATTCCACGGACAGAGCACCCTGGAGGGCTATAGTCCATGGGGTCAAAAAGAGTTAGACATGACTTAGCAACTAAAACAACAATATAATGCTTTAGATTTTTTTCCTGTATATTAACCTTAATCATAATACATTTTCCATTCATTCTAGCCAAAGCTAGAGATGATACATCTAGGGAAGCATGTCAGTTGATAATCGCACTTTTTAAATTATGCTGACATTTTTAATGGGAGTTGGTGTGTGGAGGGGAAGGGTTCTGATCAGTACCATAACCCAGAGAAAGGATGCTATATTCATATACAGCAGGAGCACTGTGGAGAGGCAGGCAGGAACTTATCATAGCTCCTTATCATAGCTCCCCTTGGGGTCTTGATTCAAGTACCATCAAGTTGAATTAAGTAGGTTCTGGATTCCCTCTCCCTACCCTGGATCTCTTCTGCTTCCAGAAATAGTCAACCTGCCATTGCTGTTTCATGGATGGGCTCCAGGCCCAGCTTGCACTACCCTCTAGCCGTAAGCTCTGGTGTTTATCTGGAGCTAGAGAGGGGTGGACCACAGGCTCTGAGGTGAAGGTGAACTTGAGCGGTCACCCACTGAGAGTGACTGAGGCCTTGGCAAGCAAAAGTTTCCAAACAACATGGAAAGCTGACAGGGTCCTGGTATCAAAATGACTTGAGACTCTCTCACTGAGAAGTCCCATGGTTCCCCATGGGTGTGTGTGTTCTTTCTCACTGCAATGAATAATAAAACCAGCTTGTTCAATGGCACATGTGTTCCAGGTGGGCTTTGATTGAAAGGTATTGACACTTTATTCAAGTCATGCAAACTCTATGATTCAATATCACAATTCTGCCTGAAGTTGACAACCCCAGATCCACACAGCACTCACTAATTATGACACAAACTAAATATATATATATACACACACACACACAAGTTCCATCTGGAGATCTGGAAGGAGCAAAGGGATAGAGAAATTCAGAAGCCCCTCAGAAATTCAACAGGAGAACAGGAGAATCCTTAGGCCAGGAACAATTCACATTACTGGTGAGTCCTTGTGACATCTTAATAAACATGGCGGTATCCTTTCCCCTGCCACTAAGAAAGGCTTCTTAGACACTTGGGAAATAAACTATCTCTGAGCTTTAAAGAAGCCCATGGAAAAGGAGCCCATTTCCAAAATACCAGGCCACAGCAGGCTAACGTTGCTTTTGACCCACCACTGTCAGAGGTAGAAGAAGGAAGGGGAAGGACAACCAAAAAGAAAAAGATGAAAGACAAAGGGCAAACAAAGAAAGAAGGCATCCTGCCAGCATCTGTTCCTAGAGCTCTAAGAAAATCATTCGATCTAAATAACCTTTGAGTTTCAACTGTCTCAAATTCTTTCTGGCATACTTGCTGTATTTTCCCACCTGAGGACCCTGAGGACAGTACCAGCATCAGCAGAGCCATCTCCCCTTCCAAACCAACAAAGCAACAACCACAACCAAACACATGGAACCTCCTCTAGATTTGAAATCCTCTTCCTGTTACCACCCATTTCTCTGCATTTCTTTAAAGCCAAATTTTAAAGAGCTCTCTTAACTTACCACTCTTATGTCTTCACTTCTGTGCTTTCTCCAACCAGCTTTCCAAATCCAACTACTTCCAAACCACTGCAGTAAAACTGCTCATGTTCAGTCCAACCGTCTGCTACTTGACCTGCCTTCCCAGCAGCATCTGACACTCCCTCTTTGTTGAAAATTTTATCACTTGCCTTTTTGAACGTCACATCATACTCCCTTCATTTTCCTCCTACCTCAGTGGCTATTCCTTCTCACCCTCCTTGGCTGTATCTTCCTCCTTTCTCTGGATGTGAAATGTTGTAGCATTTGAGGGCTCTACCCTTGGCCCTTTTCTTTATCTACAGTGATTTTCTAGACCAGCACCATCACATGGAAATGTTAACAGGAGCCACAATTGCAAGCCACAGAGGTAATTTAAAATTTTCTCGTAGCCACATTTTAAAAAGCAAGAAGAAACAGATGAAGTTAATCTTATAATGTATTTTATTTAACTTAGTAGAATCAAAGTCTGATCATTTCAACATGTAATCATTATAAAAATAATATCAATGAGGTATTTTATGTTCTTTTTTTTATATACTATCTTTGAAATCTGGTTTGTATTTTACACGTCTAGCGCATTTCAACTTGGGCTGGCCGTGTTTCAAATGTTCAGTAGTCCCATGGGGCTACTGACTACCATATTCTGTGTGCTAAGCCACTTCAGTTGTGTCTGACTCTTTGTGACTCCCTGTAGCCTGCCAGGCTCCTCTGTGCATGGGATTCCCCAGGAAAGAATCCTAGAGTGGGCTGCCATTTCCTTCACCATCCATATTCTAGATGGTTTCATTCATACTTTATCAATACTATGTAGACACTAGAATCCAAAACTTCTGTCTCTAGACTGAGCGTCATCCCTGAATTCCACATTCCTATAGCATCTGTGTAGCCAACATTGCTGGGGGCTTCCCAGTGGTGCTAGTGGTAAATAACCTGCTGGCCAATGCAGGAGACATAAGAGACATGGGTTCGATCCCTGGGTGGGGAAGATGCCCTGGAGGAGGGCACGGCAACCCACTCCAGTGTTCTTGCCTGGAGAATCCTATGAACAAAAGAGCGTGGTGGGCTATGGTCCAGGGTGTCAGACAGAGTTGGAGATGACCGAAGTGACTAAGCGCGCATGCATGCAGCCAACATTTCCACCTAACAGTGTTATCAGATGATTGGGTCCCCTCACACTCACTCCTCCTGGGTTTTATGTGCTCTGGTCCCACAACCATGCCCTCCTTGACCACCAAGCCTGCTACCCTCCCACCTTCTTCCTTTGCTCTAGCCTCACTGGCCGTCATGCTAATCCCCAGCACGCCCAACCTCTTTCAATCACAGGGTCTTTGATTTGCTGCTCCCTCTGCCTGGAGGGCTCTTTCCCCGGATGGTTGCATGAATGCCTCCTTTATAGAAGTCAACTCAGCTCCGAGGTTACCTCTCAGACAGAACCTCTGTGATCATTCTAAAGCTCTAGTCTCTCTCTGTCACTTTATCCTTTGCTCACATCTTATAGTGGTCATCACTATCTGAAATTTTATTCTATATTAATTTAGTTGCAATGTCTTATCTGTCTCCTCTACTAGAATGTAAATTCCATGAGGGCAGGGGCCTTGTCCATTTTGTTCATCACTGGATCTCCCAGCACCTGGAATGTACCTGGTACATATACAAAGTGAAAGTGTTAGTTGCTAAGTTGTATCCATGGACTGTAGCCTGCCAGGCTCCTCTGTCCGTGGAATTCTCCAGGCAAGAATACTGGAGTGGGTTGCCATTCCCTCCTCCAGGGGATCTTCCCGACCCAGGTATTGAATCTGGGTCTCCTGCATCACAGGCAGATATATAAGGCACTCGATTAATGTTTGTGGAGTGAATGCCTAGATTCAGTAAAAGGAGAAGTAACGAAAGAACCATCTTTGTGGTCAGAAGTTTCTTAGAAGTCGAGGCATGCTACAGGAGGCAAAGGAAGACTTGTCTTGGGAGAGGAACCTTATTCACTAGCCTAATAGCTCCCAGCAAGGCAGGCCCCGCCACTAGGTTATCCACCTACACAGAACCAAGCTTTCTTGTCCTTGTCACAGAGACTCCGCTCCCAGGTGTCCCAGGCTTGAGACACCTGAGCCCCACTCACCCAGGCAAGGCCCAGGCCCTCCTAGATGAGATTTCAGGGAAATACAGTCTGCCTCATCCTCATTTCCAGCCACCACCATAGCCAAAACTTCTTTCCTTTTCCCCCAGGCTGACCTTATTAACCAGAGCTTTGTTTCCCCAGTATCTCTTCAGAGAAGGGGAAAGGCTGTATTTATTTTTTTAATTTATTTCTTCTGACTGCACTGCACGGCATGCAGGAGCTTAGTTCCCTGAGCTGGGATCAAACCTATGTCCCTCACAGTGGAAGCGTAGAGTCTTAACCACTGGACCGCCAGGGGAGTCCCAGACTGCATTACTTTCATGTTTCTCATTGTGGCTAATAGAAGTTTAAAGTGAACTGGTTCCTTAATTATACCAGTGCTCTTTAACGGTGGCCTTGGCACTGCTTCCGGGCTGGTCTATAGTTTTAAAGGGGAAAGGCTGTATTTATTTTTTTAATTTATTTCTTCTGACTGCACTGCACGGCATGCAGGAGCTTAGTTCCCTGAGCTGGGATCAAACCTATGTCCCTCACAGTGGAAGCGTAGAGTCTTAACCACTGGACCGCCAGGGGAGTCCCAGACTGCATTACTTTCATGTTTCTCATTGTGGCTAATAGAAGTTTAAAGTGAACTGGTTCCTTAATTATACCAGTGCTCTTTAACGGTGGCCTTGGCACTGCTTCCGGGCTGGTCTATAGTTTTATTTATGACATTTAGCAAAAATTGTTGTCACCTCAGTGCTATCTCAATCTGACCATGAGCTTAGATGAGTTCACCCCTCTTCCTGTTGCCTGCAGGATCACAGCCAAGATCTTAACAGTCAAAGCTCTCAGTTAGCAGGTGCTCCCCGCCCCCTCTGTTCTCCAGCGGTCCACCCCCACTCGCACCCTCATGATCTGGTCTCCCCGAATCATTTGTCATTGCCTGAACACAGCGTGTTCTTTTGCATTGTCTGTGCTCCACACAAGCTGTCCACTTGACCCAGAACACCGCCTCCCTTGGCCCCACATCCTTGAAATCTTACACATTCTTCAAAATCCAGCTCAAAGATACTGCCCTCACCCCACGCCCTTCCCCCTCTGCCCCTGCCCCTTGCCCCATGGACGTGTCTGTCGTAGTTGATATCTCCT
>SJXQ01001210.1:65616-111590 GCA_006408695.1 Aepyceros melampus
ATATCTCCTTGAAGACAGGGACCCCATTTCATTTATCTGGAGATCCCCAGTACCTAGCATCCTAGTGGCTCAGATGGTAAAGAGTCTGCCTGCAATGTGGGAGACCCGGGTTTGATCCCTGAGTTGGGAAGATCCCCTGGAGAAGGAAATGGCAATCTACTCCAGTATTCTTGCCTGGAAAATCCCATGGATGGAGGAGCCTAGCAGGCTACAATCCATGGGGTTGCAAAGAATTGGACACAACTGACCAACTAACACAGCACCTAGCATGATACCAAGCTCATGAAGGTGCCCACTGTGTGTCTTTATGGGTGGATGAGTGCAGGAGTTAGGGGAGGGGGGGTGTAGTGACAAATAGGAATCAGGGAGAAATGACTTTCTTGCTTAAACATATGGGAACAACTGGAGTTACACTCGCAGCAAAAGACCCCTCTACATGAAGTCCCATGAAAAAGCTGGCAAACTGAGTAAGGAAAAAGGAGATAACATATGTTTTTATCCAGCAAAGGATGAGAGGCCTTCAGAACCACTTCCAGAGAGCATAATGTCCTCTAATAATGGTCATCAGGAAGCCTGACCCAGCAGAAATAGAAAGTTTCATTGTGAGTCATTATTTAAACACGGCCTTGCTCTCTCTAGATGAGCCCCAGATGCTGAAGCCCAGAACAGCCTTTTCCTTTTCAAACCATCTGACTTAAGAGCTGAACAAGGGCTCTGGGGAGAGGAGGGGAGGAGGGAAAAAACAAGTAAAAAGGCCTGTCTTCCAAGGTTGTTGAAATGTTTTAACCACATCCTGGTCATGTTTAAGGATTCAGTAGACTTTGCTAGACAGCTTTGCTGCCTTCCCAGAGTGGGGAATGCTAATGAGAAGCAGCTGGCCTCATTTTTAAAAATTGATAGATTAAAATGTTTTTCATCTTAGAGTCTGTGGTAGGCAGAATTCTACAATGACCCCCAAGGTTGTTGCCTCCCTGGTTTGCATGCCTTATAAATCTCTGCCCCTTGAGTGTGGGTGGACCTGGCCTAATCAGGTGATCTCTTTTAAAAGTGCATCTATGCATAGAGAATGGACTTGTGGACACAGTGGAGGATGGAGAGGGTAGGCGAATTGAGAAAGTAGCATTGACATATATACACTATCATGTGTGCTGGAGAAGACTCTTAAAAGTCCCCTAGATAGCAAGGAGATCAAACCAGTCCATCCTAAAGGAAATCAGCCCTGAATATTCATTGGAAGGACTGATGCTGAAGCTGAAACTCCAGTACTTTGGCCACCTGATGTGAACAGCTGACTCATTAGAAAAGACCCTGATGCTGGGAAAGATTGAGGGAAGGAGGAGAAGGGGGTGACAGAGGATGAGATGGTTGGATGGCATCACCAACTCAATGGACATGAGTTAAGTGTGCTGGAGAAGACTCTTAAAAGTCCCCTAGATAGCAAGGAGATCAAACCAGTCCATCCTAAAGGAAATCAGCCCTGAATATTCATTGGAAGGACTGATGCTGAAGCTGAAACTCCAGTACTTTGGCCACCTGATGTGAACAGCTGACTCATTAGAAAAGACCCTGATGCTGGGAAAGATTGAGGGAAGGAGGAGAAGGGGGTGACAGAGGATGAGATGGTTGGATGGCATCACCAACTCAATGGACATGAGTTAAGCAAACTCCAGGAGAAAGTGAAGGGCAAAGAATCCTGGCATGCTACATCCATGGGGTCACAAAGAGCTGGACACAACTTAGTGACTGAAAAACAACAATGTGTAAAATAGATAGCTAGAGGGAAGTTAACTATGTAGCACAGAGAGCCCAGCCTCATGCTCTATTGATGACCTTGAGGTGGGGGATGGGCTAGGAGGGGGAAAGGAGGCTCAAGAAGGAGAAGATGTATAATTATGACTGATTTGCATTCTTATATGGCAGAAACCAATGCAACATTGTAAAGCAATTTTCCTCCAAATAAAAAACAGTGGGTCTATGGATGTGATCATAAAATTTGACTAGTGTTTCCGTATTTCATTTTCTAGATCTCAGTCCTTCACCCCAAAGGTACAACTAAAAAGGTTTTCATATTTCATACAAAACTCTCATATCATTAATAAGACATTGGCTTGTCCAATATTTTGATGCTGATCTTTATTTCTAGGTAGTTTGGAAGAAACAGTACCAAAGTCATTGATCATCAATGGACCCTCTAAACTGGGATTTAGCCAGAAACAAGCCTTACAAACAATGTTTGAATGGCTATTTTATCAATTCCCCTGAGGATCATAAGAAGTTAATTCTTTTTTAAATTAATTTATTTTAATTGGAGGCTAATTACTTTATAATATTGTGGTGGTTTTTGCCCTACATTCACATGAATCAGCCATGGGATTCTTTATATATAATGTGCCTTAGGACATTAGGGCATAATTTTCTAGCAGAACTTTGTTAAAAAGGTTACACAATAATACTTTCAAAATGACATAGCTAATATAGTAGGGGCTTCCCAGGTGGCCCTAGTGGTAAAGAACCTGCCTGCCAATGCAGGAGGTGCCTGAGACTTGGGTTCCATCCCTGGGTCAGGAAGATCCCCTGGAGGAGGGCATGGCAACCCAGTCCAGTATTCTTGCCTGGAGAATCCCACAGACAGAGAAGCCTGGCAGGCTACTCTCCATGGGGTTGCAAAGAGTCGGACCGGACTGAGAGACTTAGCATGCACACATGCAATACAGTGGTAAGAGTTACCGTACACTGTCATATATGTAACAGTTATTTATTGTTAAACAGACATTTAACAATTATTAAATGTCTCAGATATATGACTGGAAATACTTTCATAAAAATCCGAAAGCATCTTTACCAATATAGTTATCTTAGTGAATAAATGCTCTTTGCTGTCTGAAGTAAAAAAAAAAAAAGTGGGTGTAGAGATCACATATAGAAGTCAGAGAGATTCAAAGCTGCAGTGGACACTCTCCTGTGGGCCTGGAAGGAACAAACTGCCATATTGTGGAGAGGACCAAGTGGCAGAGAATGGCAGTGGCCAAGGGCAACCCTTGATTGACGGCTATCAAGGAAACATGGACCTCAGCCCCACAGCTTCAGAGAAACTGCATTCTGCCAACAAGCAGTCAGTCTGGAAGATAACTTCAGATGGGCCCTCAACCCTGTCTGATCCATTGACTGCAGTCTTGTGAGGCCCTGAGCAGAGGACCTGATAAACCATGCATAGTCTCTTGATTTATAGAAACTGAGAGATAATAAATTTCTGTGGTAAGACACTCAAATTTTTGGCATCTGTTACACAGCAATGAACATGAATATGAATACAATACAAATACAAGTTCTATGGGCCCCAGCTCTAATTGAGAATGAAGTAAAAAGTGGGGCAGGTTTGGAGCCATGTAAGCCACAAGGCAGAATTTGGTAGGAGGTCCATGAGGGGACTGTTTATCCCCTTCCCCAACCCATTCCACCACAAGCACTTCTTTATGAAGAACATAGGTTACCACTCTCTCAAGTGGCCTGTCAGCTGAGCAGGTTAGATAGACCTTGCCAAATATTCAGTTCAGTTCAGTTCAGTCGCTCAGTCACGTCCAACTCTTTGCGACCCCATGAATTGCAGCACGCCAGGACTCCCTGTCCATCACCAACTCCTGGAGTTCACTCAGACACGTTCATCGAGTCCCTGATGCCATCCAGCCATCTCATCCTCGGTCGTCCCCTTCTTCTCCTGCCTCCAATCCCTCCCAGCATCAGAGTCTTTTCCAATGAGTCAACACTTCACATGAGGTGGCCAAAGTACTGCAGCTTCAGCTTCAGCATCATTCCTTCAAAAGAAATCCCAGGGTTGATCTCCTTCAGAATGGACTGGTTGGATCTCCTTGCAGTCCAAGGGACTCTCAAGAGTCTTCTCCAACACCACAGTTCAAACGCATCAATTCTTCAGTGCTCAGCCTTCTTCACTGTCCAACTCTCACATCCATACATGACCACAGGAAAAACCATAGCCTTGACTAGACGGACCTTAGTTGTCAAAGTAATGTCTCTGCTTTTGAATATGTTATCTAGGTTGCTCATAACTTTTCTTCCAAGGAGTAAGCATCTTTTAATTTGAAGTCTTCTCCAACACCACACTTCAAAAGCATCAATTCTTTGGTGCTCAGCCTTCTTCACAGTCCAACTCTCACATCCATACATGACCACAGGAAAAACCATAGCTTTGACTAGATGGACCTTTGTTGGCAAAGTAATGTCTCTGCTTTTGAATATGTTATCTAGGTTGCTCATAACTTTTCTTCCAAGGAGTAAGCATCTTTTAATTTCATGGCTGCAGTCACCATCTGCAGTGATTTTGGAGCCCCCAAAAATAAAGTCTGACACTGTTTCCACTGTTTCCCCATCTATTTCCCATGAAGTGATGGGACCAGATGCCATGATCTTTGTTTTCTGAATGTTGAGCTTGAAGCCAGCTTTTTCACTCTCCTCTTTCACTTTCATCAAGAGGCTTTTTAGTTCCTCTTCACTTTCTGCCATAAGGGTGGTGTCATCTGCATATCTGAGGTTACTGATATTTCTTCTGGCAATCTTGATTCCAGCTTGTGCGTCTTCCAGCCCAGCATTTCTCATGATGTACTCTGCATAGAAGTTAAATAAGCAGGGTAACAATATATGACCTTGACGTACTCCTTTTCCTATTTGGAACCAGTCTGTTGTTCCATGTCCAGTTCTAACTGTTGCTTCCTGACCTGCATATAGGTTTCTCAAGAGGCAAGTCAGGTGGTCTGGTATTCCCATCTCACTTCATGACAGATAGATGGGGAAAAAATTGAAACACTGACAGACTATTTTGGGGGCTCCAAAATCACTCTGACAGTGACTGTAATTATGAAATTAAAAGACACTTGCTCCTTAGAAGAAAAGTTATGACAAAGCAAGACAGCATATTACAAAGCAGAGATATCACTTTGCCAACAAAGGTTCGTATGGTCAAAGCTACGGTTTTTACAGTAGTCATGTACAGATGTGAGATATGGACCATAAAGAAGGCCGGGCACCAAAGAATTGATGCTTTTTCACTGTGGTGCTGGAGAAGACTCTTGACATCCCTTGGAGATCCCAGGAGATCAAACCAGTCAATCCTAAAGGAAATCAGTTCTGAATATTCATTGGAAGGACTGATGCTGAAGCTAAAGATCCAATACTTTGGCCACCTGATGCAAAGAGTCGACCCACTGGAAAAAAACTCTGATGCTGGGAAAGATTGAGGGCAGGAAGAGAAGGGGGAGACTGAGGATGAGATGCTCAAAGGACTCAAAGGACACGAGTTTGAGCAAACTCCAGGAGATAATGAAGGACAGGGAAGCCTGGTATACTGTAGTCCATGAAGAGAGTCGGACATGACTGAGCTACTGAACAACAACAGAGGAAGAAAGTGGAGCTCAGAGAGATTAAGGGACTTGATCAAGCACCAGAGCTGGCATAACAGAGAACAACAACAACAAAAAAAACAACTTTCACTTCAAGAATATTCTGCTCTTTATAAAACATATTCAGATTCCTACTTCTTTGCCTCCTAAAATTTCTTGTCAATGGCGAATGGAGTTTTTCAGGCACAGCTTCTTAGATAACATTATTTGATACCTTTAGACCTAACTTGGGTATAAGAAATCTTTCTCCCAAAATACCAGCTTCCTCAACGTTCCCTGTAATTGTCAAGATCTCTGCTTCCTTGAAGAGTGTGCTTACTCATCCTTTCTCAAGAAAGTAGTCCTAAATGCTTATCTCTACTACATCTGAAATCATACTTTTGGAAAGACAAGGAGGGGCAGAGAAATAGCAAAAGCAGCTGAAGTTCAATCCATATCCAAGACATCCATATCTATTCACAGAGAAAATCCCATTCATGTTGATGTTGGCTGTTTCCGTGACACAGATATGACTTATTAACCTGGATGAACACTAAATGCCTGGAAATGGTTCTATCTAAAGAATGAACTGAGAGTAGTGCCCATGGACTCCATTGGTTCATGTCCCTCTCCCTGCAATGACCAGGCACTAAAGGTTCACTTGAGCTGATTATTTGAGGGTCCAGCTGAAATTTTTTTGCAAAAGTTTGTCTATCTCTAGTCTATCATCTTCAATATGAAAATATCTGGGAAACTCTGAGGAAAAACTCATAACATATTCATTATCCATCTAATGTTTTTATCTTCTCTTCCCAGCCCAGAAAGTTATGTCAGTGTTTCCTTCTAGAGTGTGTGTATGTTGAGGGGCAAGGAAAGGATTTACTTTCACCACAACAAATATGAAGGTGAAACTCTTGAGAATACTGGCACTGGGTCACTAGCTTTACCTGAAGATTAAAAACCTACACAAAACAGATAATGGTCTATTTTACATATATTTCCCCTAGCTCACCAAAATGATTGTTTTCAGAGTTTATGTTCATTATTCCTTCACTGTCTCCCCTGCAATTGAGTTCTCTGAATAAATACAGGGGTTAAGTTACAATTAAAAATAATGAGACTCCACTGGCCCAGTGTCCGTGCATGAAATAAAAGGGTGTGGGCTAATTGCAGGAGCAGAGATGTTATGGTTTTTTTTCCTCCCATTGAGCTTCACTTTGATTGGTGGATTGCCACTTTAAATAAAGGTTTCAGGTCTTCCCTGAATGAGAGATACAGAGTGAGTCCCAGGCACAGTCCAGAAAAAAATTTTAATCTTCTTTTCTTAGAACTATCTTGGTTGGCATCGCAAGGCCCTGAGAGCACAGTGCATGCCAGCATTGAAGGTAAAATGTGATTTTATGATTTCCATGTGTTCCTGTTAGTTCTTTTCTCCTATCTCCAGGCAGCTTTTATAAAGAGGTTTTATCTTCATTTGTCACTGTAAGCTGAATAATACCTTATGGTGAACCATTATTAGCATGTTCCCAAGAAGACATGCCTAATACCCTTTCAGCTAAGGGAAAAAGACTTATCTTTCGACTTTTTTGTTATTTGTGATTATTAGTGACAGCATTAAATTTGGAAAAGTATAGGAAGTTGAGCAAATCTTTTGACTAGTCAGATTTCTGTTCATGTAAATGTAAAGTGCCTTTTGAGTTCACAGAATAAATGAGAGATAATTCATTTTAGAAAGAGGAAAACTCTATTTAGAGACTATTTTACACTAATATCAAAGGAAATTAAAATATTTAGTTCATTTTTTATTTTTAAAAGATAATTTTTGGCATGGTTTCCTGGATAAACTAAACATAGAATGGTACACCCTTTATACTCGCACATAAAGGTTTGTTATGAAATGACTCTTGGTTGTATTACATTTTAAAATGCATTTCAAAATTTACTCTGGAAGGAAACAAAAGTATAAAATTCTGTGACTCAAACTTTATAGATAAACATTTCACATAGTGGAAGGGATTTTTAAATTCATAATATATTTTATGAAATGAAATTATAGAATATTCATGGAAGTGTTCCCACATGTTCATTTAGGTGGTAGCTTTGTTTTAAAAAAAAAAAAAAAGCACTTAGAAATTTTTAAATTCTTCATCAATTCATTCTAAAAATTAGTTGTTTAGCAATATTTAGTTGTTTTGTTTTTGAACCTAGTTGCTTGGAAAAGCAGAGATTTGGCTGATGGAAATATTGTCTTTAAACCATTCTGAGATAAAAATTCATCTGATTTGATTCTCCAATCCAACTCTGTTTCAGATCCCGCTTTTCAAAATGAAGGACGTGATATTGATCCTGTGCCTTCTGAAAATGAGTTCTGCAGTGCCGGTAAGTCAGTCTTCTGGGAGTACCCTAGTAGAGATATAACCAGACACCAGACAACACTAAAGGACCTAGCTGAGTGTCCATAAAGGGACTCATTGGGATTAATCCAGTGGTATCTTCCTATTGAGTAAAAAGTTATAGCTGCCTAGATGTCAGCCTTTACCATCCAAAAAGAAAGTAAAAAATGAAAGTTTTAGTTTCTCAGTCTATCTGATTCTTTGCAACCCCATGGACTATAGCCTGCAAGGTTCCCTTGTCCATGGAATTCTCCAGGAAAGAATACTTCAGTGGATTACCATTCCCTTCTCCAGGGGATCTTTCCAACCCAGGGATGGAATCTGGATCTCCTGCATTGCATGCAGGCTCTTTACCACTAAGCCACAGGGAAAAGCCTTACCAACCAAAGCAATAGCCAAATATGTAATTTCCCTATTCACAAAGATATTTTAAATATTCCAAAGACAACTCCCACTATTCAACTCAGAGTTCAGTCTTATCCAACTCAGAGTTATAAGATGCATGTGGTCTCCAATGATGTGACAGCACAGATTTATTATCAACTACCTGCTATCATTATGAAAGTGAAATGGAAAGAAGAAATTTCTCCAAAAAAGTAAGGTACATTTTCTTCTTCATTTTTAAAACAACAATATTAGCCAAATTCCTATGGTTACAAAACTGAGCTAAGTAATTTCATTTGAAGCTAGCAATTACCAACAGATTTGCTTTATAGGGAGATACTGTGTGACCAAAAGCTTAAGTTTCTTAAATGAAAACATGCCATGGCAATGGAGCTAATGGTGTGTTACATAGTCCTGCAGCTGGCACTTTCTCTCATATACTGAGATGATTTCATATTCCATCCTTTGAGCACTGGACTACTCTCATCAAAAGTATATGATTCAGTTTACATGAAGACTTTATTCAGCTCCTACATGAATTTGGAAAACATTGACTAAGCACCTGCCATGAATCCAGCAACATGCTGGAATTGGAGACATGAAGATAAATGTGACGTGGTCTCTTATCTTGAGAACCTTGTAAGTCAGTCGCCTCAAATAAACTTTAAATATTTAAGTTTCTTGAGACAAAAGTTCTTTGGGTGTCTTAAAATATTTTGGAAAGGAGGGGTGGCAGTGAAAAGTGACTACTAGGATGAAAACCTCCATTCTACAGATAAAAAGTTTCTATTCCATTCCTCAACGTGAATTTTAAATGAAAAAAAAAAAATGAAGCTGCCACCTTAGCTGACCTTTGTATGATACTGACACTGGGGTCACCTCAGCCACCAACCATCAATCTAACATCCTGACACTCTTGGAACCTATAATGGTCCACAACTGTGTCAATCAGGTCCATGCTGAGAAAGAGGACAATTGCTTAGGATTGTCAACTGATTGCCTGCCCAATTAGATGTTCTTTTATTCCCACTGGGAAAGATATCCTCTACCTACATTCATGTAAATATTGTTCATTAATGCATGACTTAGATAAATAGAAGCAAAGTGTTCTTTGTCCTGTAGTTGAAATGTTCCTGTTACCTTATTTTCGTACTGGCCAATAGGAGCAAAGAAGGGTCAACTCTCACATTCCCTAAAATTCTGAACAATTTGCTCACCACACACACACACATATCACTCTTTTTGCCTACACAGCTAACTTTTTTCTCTTCTTGGAGTATTTGCTACACATTATAGCTCTTTTCCTTCTATCCATTTGCAAAACTGAATTATTTGGACAAATCTGCACCATGACTCAGATGGTGGGATTTTCCCTGTGTTAAAAAGTAAGAAAGTGGATAACATATGCTCAGAAAAATGTTCTTGAAATTCTTTCTCACAGAGGAAAACTATGTACTGGTGTGTTTTTCTATTTTAAATGTGTAAGGAAGTTTCTCATCATTAAAAAAAAGGTTGGGGGGGTGGGTTTCTCTTGAAAGAGAACACCAATTATTCTTATTTTCATTTAGGCGTTTCCTCAGCAACCTGGGATACCAGGCATGGCTAGCTTGAGCCTTGAGGTATGTATTGTCAGAGTATTTACATACAATCATTACATTGGTTTGTTTCTGATAAGAGAAATACAGGGCTGTTTCTCAGTTTTCTGAGCCAGAAGTCAGTGGTTGTCCTCCTATGAAGTTCTAGAGAAGTTTATGACATTTATTAGAGCCTCACCTTATAATTTTACTGCAGTTTTCAATTTTCAGGTGTTTTGGTCTTTAGAACACCATCTGTATGCAAATCAAAGCAATACTAATATTTAATACTAAATACATTTATTAAAACACATTGTTCTGAATTCACAAATGGTTTATACTTAGTTCGTTCTCATTACAGTGTATGGTAAAGTTCCCATGAGGAAAGTTTATCTTACAAAATTTAATTGTATATGAGGACTGTAAACAGCATTAACACTGTAAGATGCTACCTCCTGCATAGACTCTGTCTATTGCAGTTCTTATAACTAACATATACTTTACTTAGATAATCCCAGCTGTTTCAGGTATCAGTAGAAAATATACACAGTTAAGAATAGAAAAAATGTTTATGAGATTACAAATTTTTCACAAGGTCTTACAAATTTTATTTATATCATGACAGTCTAAGGGTAATTGATACTTGTATGTACTAGAAGCTTTTTTCACATGGAAGCTAGTTTCATTGAGTTACTTTTTTTCTTAATTTCTAGCTTAATCTCAACTCAAAGCCTTCTAAACCTCTCCCCAGGAAAAAATGAAATTGACTTTCTGTAGAATTGGCAGCATTCTTGACCATCTATCTAGATACTTACCATTTCCCGCAATATTTTTTATATTTATTATTTTGAGGGCTTTTTTTTTTAACTTGGGAAAGAGGTAAGGTTGTTTTGTTTTGATTTGCTTTAGTTTGTTTGCTTGTGTGTGTGCGTGTTTTTTTCCAAATTTCTCTTTGGGCTGTATTTGTAAAGGCAAAGTAAATTAAATGGGAGGAAAAGAGTCAATGAGACAATGTCTTCAGGATTACATTGATATTTCAGTGGCTATTTTCCCATGTTTCAATATGACCTCCACTTAAATGATATTATCTCTCTTTTAATTAATGATAAAAAGTAAGTGTACTATTTTAATAGCAATAATAACAACAATGGCAGAATCATATTTAACATTTCCACTTTTCAGTGATGATTTGTGTCTCCTATCTTATTCAAATTGACCCACCCCAAACTTTGTCTTAAAATTATGATATGTTGAAAAATCAATTGTGTCATACACAAAAGGAACACATGTGGCAAACACTAACTGAGTTTTCTTTTTCTTGATAGACAATGAGACAGTTGGGAAGTCTGCAGGGATTAAACCTGCTTTCTCAGGTAGTCGTATTTTCAAATATTTCTTATTGCAAATATTCATGGTATTTGTGGTAGTGATATTAGCAGCAGCATTATAATTCATAAAATTTATTTGTGAATAAACAATATCCTAACTACTGAAGAGCAAAGAGTAACTGAAATAACCTAAAACAAAATAAGGACCTAGGATGGGATAGTAGGAAAAAAATTAAAATAATGTTGAATTTTCTTTAGTACAAAAAAAATTCTTTTTTGTATTATCAATTTTATTATACAGCCCAAAATATGAATGCTTTTTAAAAAGAAAAATCTCAAACAAGTTTATGGAAATATTGCAGACTGGCTCAGAATAGAAAGCAAATCTATTGGAAGACTTACCTATCCACATTAATGAATATCACTCTTACTTTTACTATTTCTGCACTTTCTGTGATCTTTTTAGAAAATTAAAACCAAGACAACACTGCAATATAATCATACATTTTTTTTCCATGTCTTTAGTATTCAAGATTTGGCTTTGGGAAATCATTTAATTCTTTGTGGATGAATGGTCTTCTCCCACCACATTCCTCTCTCCCATGGATGAGACCAAGGGAACACGAAACTCAACAGGTAAGTTAGTTGCATCAACGTGTCTGAAACTTCAAGCTTTAAAATATTCCTCTGCTTGCTTTCTCTAAGTTGTCCTATACTAACCACAGACAGGTAACAGTAATGAATACAAAAAAACCCAAGTAAAATAAATCAAAATCTATAACTGCTTTTAGCACTTAGGAAAATTTAAAACGAAATGGTCCAGAATTTCAACCCATTTTGTATATCTATTTCAAATAGGAAGTTATGGCTTCCAAAATAAAAGAGATCTATGTTAAAGATATGAACAGTAATAATAAATAAACTAGACTCAAAATGAAAGCAGGCTATATCCTGGAAAAATCTAATTTTAGTCAAGACTCCCTAAATACTAAAAGACACATTTAAAATGATGCCAAAGTCCTAGTTAAAACACCATGAGCCCTGTAGCAATTAATAAATATATTAACCAGTTTATTATTTATTTGGTGCCTAATAAATACATAAGCCAAATGATAGATTGGCTTTCACTCGATAGATTGGGAGTGAAAGTGAAGTCATTTAAGAATGGCTCTAAAGTTTATGAAATTCCACATCAGATTAGGGGAAAAGACAAAACAACACATTACAAGGCACTGAGTTGTGAGGTGTAAGTAATGAATGA
The DNA here is from genome assembly GCA_006408695.1 of Aepyceros melampus. Lineage (NCBI taxonomy): Eukaryota > Metazoa > Chordata > Mammalia > Artiodactyla > Bovidae > Aepyceros > Aepyceros melampus. The sequence continues at coordinate 77,947 of SJXQ01001210.1, forward strand.
AGTATAAGTACTAATGAAAGCCCAGGAGTTTAGAGATGGGAAATGCTTGAAGAGGCAAATCAGAGTTCACATTGTGGTGAAACTTCTAAGCCACTTTGAAGTGGCTGCAACCAATTTAAGAGTCATAGGGAGCTATTCACAACAGGTCATTTCAAAGAGGAGCAACCAAGCATGGTTGCTTGAACCGGAGGCTTTGATTTCAGATGATTTTCCACAACAAACAGCATTACTGACAAAGCTACATTTAGTGGGACAGTAAATTATGTTAAGGGTGATTCTTTCTCCATATGATTATTTCCAAGTTGAATTCATGATGCCAGAATTCAATTGATATTTTTATTTAGTTATCCTCTCTCTTTCCAAAATAATTTATCATCTATCATGTGCCAGGAACTTAGAAGCTAGTTAAGTCCTGGGGCTATGAAGATAAATAAGATAGAGTATTCTGTATTAGCTGAATAAGGAATAAAGACATGACATAAATCATTGTAATCCACTGAGAAGATGGTAACACAGAAATACACAGAGCAGTTGGAGGAACCCAGAGGAGGAAATGGCTCGTTCTACCCAGAAGTTCATATAGCTTCCCATCCACATGAGCAGTGGTAGTCAGTCCCAGCGGAAGCAAGGGAGGTAGACACCTACCAGTCTTACCCAAATAACATTGCCTTTAAGCAAATAGATGCTTTCTATGTAACACAACTTCACGGCAAGTCCCATAGACTCTCTTGCAAGTACAAAGTTCCCCAAGACCTTTCGCTTTAGAAATTCTAGACCCCACAGTTCAGTGAGCCATCGCTTCCTGACGCTCCTTTCAAATTTCTCTGCAGTATGAATATTCTTTGCCTGTGCATCCCCCACCTCTCCCATCGCAGCCATCCCTGCAGCCTCAACAGCCAGGACAGAAACCTTTCCTCCAGCCCACCGTTGTCACCTCCATCCAGAACGAGTCCAGAAGGGCGTGCCTCAGCCTCCGATTTACCAGGGACATCCGCCCTTGCAGCAAGCCGAGGGGCCGATGGTTGAACAGCAGGTGGCGCCATCAGAAAAGCCCCCAACGACCGAGGTACCTCCTTTCTCTGAAGTCCTGTCAGGATCATCCATTAACTTAGTGACCGAAAACCGATTTGCAGAGCATATTTAAATAATCAGCGCTTTGGGTATAATGCACGAAAATACAAATAGGTGTCCGAGCAATTGACATATTTGGGAGTAGAACATAGATATCCATTCCTGCCCTCTGCCATCTGAGATGGGGAGTATGGATTCTAAAAGATCCTGTTCCTATAAAACTGGTCTCTTAGTTGCAAAAGTGAAAGCTTTCACTGAAAATAGGATAGTCCAGAGAAGTCCAGGCTTCCTATCATCAAGCTCTTTTTCAGTGCTAGAAGACTGAGAAGAGTGATTGATCTCTCAGCATTGCAAGCAGTATTGGGGCATTACCATTTCTCTGTCTGGTAGCTGCTGTTTGTAGTTTAGTCATTAAGTCCTGTCGGACTCTTTGCGACCCCATGAACTGTGGCACACCAGGCTTCCCTGTCTTGTGGGGTGAGATACTCCTATCTGGTGGTAGAGGAGACAATCAAGTGAAAGTACTGTGTGATAAAATAGAGAAAAAAGCAATGGACAGAAAAGGAAGTTACCATGTAACCATACGTTGCAGGCACTTAACATTCTCCAATATCATCCTGACTCCCATCTTATAAAGATAGATATAATCATCGTTTTTTAGAGAGAAAAAAAAACAGATACTGAGAGGTTATAAAATGTTTCCAGTATCACACAAAACTCAAGTGACAGGGCCAGGATTCAAACCAACCTGACAGGATCTGATCCCAAAATTCATTACTTTCTATGTTGCAAGACCAAACAAATTTGTGAGACACGATACATCCCCCTACTGTGCACTTGAGTCATGTCAGTAACGGACAGTTGTAATCTTGTCGGTTGTATCCTCCAAACTGAAATGAACTAAAATCATGGAAATTCATTTTAGATTGTTTATTTATGTAATCGTAAAAAGGATCAGAACCCTTTAGGTTCATTTGTCTATTCTGATTGCTCAGTAATTTTAATATTTATCTGTAATGCAGCTGCCAGGAATGGATTTTGCTGATCTACAAGATCCACCGGTAAGTACAAATCTCAATAAGATACTTTCTTGGGAAATACATCTCTATACTTTAAGGAAGAAGAGTAAAAAATTTTAATTGTCCCATTTATTCATAAATATGAAGTATAATGGGTTGCTTTGTTTTCTTAAATATTAAACACTTAATATTTATCATAGTAATTCATATGAAAATGTATTTCATATAACTCTTAGAAATGTCTGTAATGGGAGGTTTGCTGTGTTATAGCAAATATGAATTGCTTATTCTCTTTCTACCATTTAAAGATGTTTCCAATAGCCCATTTGATATCTCGGGGACCAATGCCACAAAATAAACCATCTCCAGTAAGTTTTTTTAATACCATTTCTCTGTTTGTAATTTATTTAAAAACTTTTCTCTTGGGAGTGCATTATGTGATGATTATTGTATTTATATTTAGCTTTACCCAGGAATATTTTACGTGACCTACGGAGCAAATCAACTGGTAAGTCTTTATCCTATTTTAATTAAATGTTACCTTAGGAAATAATATTATAAAATCCAGGTCTCCAACAACAGATCCCATGTTTTCTGACTGCCGAAGTTCGCAACCAAAATGGCAAGGAGGCACACTTCCTACATGGATGATTCTGGCTGGGCATACAAACACACACACACACACACACACACACACACACAATGGCATTAAAGAAAAGGTAAATAAATTTTCTATTGGAATTATCCAAATTGGCCACATTTATTCAATAATGATTCATCTCTCCACTTTACTCCACCTCTGGACACAGCATTAATATTAAGGTTTAAGGAAAGACCAATTGACTTTTTTCTTGAGTATCTACAAAGATAATAGGAGTCAGCTGGTTCATAATATGATTCAGGTTTCTTTTTGAACAGAACGCTCCTGCCAGACTTGGCATCATGAGCTCAGAAGAAATGGGGGTGAGTAATGTTTTCAAACTCTTCTTAAAACAGTGGCCAAGGGAGAACAGTCACAGATGACTGGCTGCAAGAGACACTGGCCATGAGTGTAGCTGAATATACAACATGGGACTCAGGTTGTTCAACGCCAAAACCAAACGCTGGATTCTGAAGCAGCATGCAAAGAATCATCACATTTCCCATATAACTGTTTCTGAGTGATGAGCATTCTTGCACATAGGATTTTGCCCCATTTCTTGAATGCACAGGAGCACAGGAGCAATATCTCTTGAAAAGCCATCAGTATTGAACAGCAAATGCTTCAAACTGAAAAAGCAACACACAGTTCATGAAGTTCCCCTTACTTCTCAGACCATTTAACCCCTCAAAACAACAAACTCAACAAAATAACAAATCATTTAGACCTCAAAATTGAGAGATCAAAAAGAAAATAATTAACCAAATTTAAAATTTGATTATTGTAAAATTCCAAGTACATTAATGACTTAAGTATATTCTTACTCTGTTATCATTATCCATGCATATTACAACTTTAAAATTTGAGATCAACAGACTCACAATTGGACTTTTTCTCTCAGAAATTTCTATGTTATATCTGTTAGAACACAAAACAAAACCATACTAAAGTAAAAAATCATTATCAAATCACATCAAATTAATAAATACAGATCATATCAAATTAGTAAATACACATTAGCATGCTATCACTTAAAGAAAATTCAAATCTCAAATTATTGAATGCCTTCTGTGAGTGAGACATGTAATAAGATCCTCTGGAGATAAGTTAAATAAAATAAGGTTTCTGATCTCAAGGAGTTTACAGACTAATCAGTGGGAAAAATAGATACCAGAGCAGATAATGTGATAAGGGTCACAGCCCAGGGGCTCACAGTCCTGTCTCTGGAGGAGATGATGTGAAAATCTGAGGGTGGAGAGCCATGAGAAGGTAAGAGGAAAAAGTCTGACTCTACATAATACAATATACACAACTGACTCTCCAAAACAGGTTGAAAATTCAAATGACAATTTTCATTTTGTAATTTTATTTAACTTGTTTATATTCTGCCTCAATCTTAAAAGATTTTCCTGTAGCTTATAAAAAAGACAATAAATATAACCAAAAAAACTGAAGATAGAATTTTTAAATGAGTCAAAATGAGAATACAGATACGTAAATTATAAGGCCATGCACAACCATTGTAAGTAGCCCAAGATTTTGGTTCTGAAATGTTTTGCAACAAAGGGAAAAAAAGGAAACATGGTCAGTTCCAGAATTTTAACTGTCCACAGGAAGGAAATGTTACCATTTTTCCAGAGGAAGGAAGGAAGGAGGGGAAGAAGAACGAAAGAAGGAAGGAAGAAAAAAATTTTAAAGAAAAAATATTACATGGGGCTTCACTTCATTAATTTGAGAGATACTGAGAAATTATATTGACAAGGTCCTCCAAAACGCTGCTCAACCTGTTTAGGAATGGATCAGATTTATGTTTGTTTTACAATGGTATTACCCATTTCAGCTGCTTATTGTCTTCTTAAAACTAAATTCAAACTACCTTTTGCCTATAGACGTGGTTCTTCCCTACTTCCCTGCTTCTCTTCTTTCCTTTCAGCAAACATTCAAAGGGGCTTCATCTCCCTTTCAACGAAGTGAGAGCCCCACTCAGAAAAATGCAGAAGTCAATTTAGTGAGCAATGTGCTTATGAAAAGCTGTCAGCCAATTCCCTGTTCCCTATCAGTTTTTTTGTGGCTTCTCTGTGAATTTGACTGGGTATAATTGCATGGTATAGTTAACAGTATGTGACAATAGTGTCTTTGGTAAATGGTTTTTTCCAGGGAGGAGGAGGAGGCCCCGTGGCCTATGGAGCCATATTCCCAGGATTTGGAGGCATGAGGCCCAGCCTTGGAGGGATGCCCCAGAACCCAGACATGGCTGGGGACTTTACTCTGGAGTTTGACTCCCCAGTCGCTGCAACCAAAGGCCCGAGAAGGGAGAAGGAGGTGCACAAGACTCCCCTGTGCCGGAGGCCCACCTAGCCAATCCGGAAAGCCCAGCTCTCCTTTCAGAGCTAGCACCTGGTGCCCTCGGAGGGCTTCTTGCTAATCCTGAGGGCAATATTCCCAATCTGGCAAGGGGCCCTGCAGGGCGCAGCAGGGGATTCCTTAGGGGAGTCACCCCAGCAGCTGCCGACCCACTGATGACCCCTGGATTAGCTGAGGTTTATGAGACCTACGGTGCAGATGAGACCACAACTCCGGGTCTCCAGGAAGAAACGACCATGGATTCCACAGCGACTCCTGACACTCCACACACATTGATGCCAAGAAACAAGGCCCAGCAGCCCCAAATCAAGCATGATGCGTGGCATTTCCAAGAGCCCTGAGAATCTGGAGATATCGGCTACTTTCTGTATGCACAAGCTCCCCAACTTTGTCCCCATAGCATATCTGTTTGCGAAAACACTTATTACCCTTCTGCAGCAAAGGCATTAAAAGTGCTAAGCACATATTAATAAATACAAGTGGCTAGAAATAGTGTAGGTCCCCTTCTTGCTTTCATTCTCTTATTGAAATAAAATGTGCCGCCTGTCTCTGTGATTTAGAAATACTATTAATAACATCAGAGCAAGTCCAAGGGTCTCTGCATTTGAAAATCACTGTTTCTTAGCTATCTTGGCATTACAGAATTTCTCCCGCTAGCATGACACTGTTAAATCCAGGAAATGTGACACTACTTTGGAAATTTTTCTTTAAGCAAAGGCACATATTCTTAGAATTATAAGTTATTTCATTCAAACGTTATTAAACGGGACTGGTCAACAATCCCTGACTGGTATTACTGGGTTTGGTTTACTGGATTTAAAATTCTCATTTGTAGAGTATTTTATTTAATCTAGTAAAAACATCTAGCCTATTTTAAATAAAGAATTTTTCTCACTGAAAATATCAGGAATTATACGCTTATTATTTATATATATTTAAATGGTTAAGAGAAGTATACTCATGCCTGCCTTTGCTACTCTTTAACTCATTTTATTCAACTTGTTTTCCTTTCCTGGCAAGTTTATTGAGTATCTACTGATGCCCTCAGCACTGTGCTAGAGAACAGGGACACAGACAGCCCCTTCCTCTGAGCTTTCAACAGAGGTGATTGACAAGTAGACAAACAACCACAGTAATAACAAAAATCTGGTGGCTCAGATGGTAAAAAATCTGCCTGCAATGACAGAAACCCAGGATCGATTCCTGGGTGGGGAAGATTCCCTGGAGAAGGGAATGGCAATCCACTCCAGTATTCTTGCCTGGAGAATTCCATGGACAGAAGAGCCTGCCAGACTACAGTCCATGGGATCATAAAGAAATGGACACAACTGAGCAACTAACACACACACACACACACACACGCGCGCGCGCAATAACAAAAACAGCCACTTAAGGCCAAACTTGAGTACTTTACATGTATTATCTCACAACAGCACTGCAGATTAGATACCTCCAACCCCCCCCCAACATATGTGAAAAATGCTATAACAAGATCAAGTACAGAGTACCCGGGAACCACAGAGATTAGGGCCTCTCCAGGCTAAGACTGGGAGTATGCAAGGGGCTGGGAGGGAATCACACAAGTTTTCTCAGAACAGTATCGAAAGCATCTGCAGAATGAGGCCTCCAAGAAGAAGAAACCCAAGAGTCATGTGAGCATCATGTGAGAATTAGCTCATTTCTGTGAAACATAATGTGGGAAAAAGGAACCCAGATAATGATCAGTACTTGTCACCAAAGCTAGGGTTGTATCAGCCAGGGCTACTTGCCTAAATCAAGAGGTTCCAAGGCCAGACCTGAAAAGTCACCTCACCCCTAAAAAGTAGCCTACTCCCTCATTCTCTCCATTTCCTCTCAAGATGCCCAGACCAGGCCTCAGAGTCTGTGCAACTCAGATTCCCCTCCATCTCTTGTGGAGATTTTGGAGAATAAGTCAAGGAAAAGAGCCCTGACATGCCTCCTCACCTGGGCTATTTCAAGAGCCTTACAGGACCAAGCAGCCACTTCTTATTTGCTCCCTTTCTTCAGGCAGAGCTCTTATTTCCTCCCTCTCTTCAGGTGAGCTCTGCTCACTCCCACTCCATGGGTTGGAACTGAAGGAGAGATGCAGGGGATAAAAATTCAGTTTGTGTCTCATAGTGGCGCTGGCAAAAGTGCAAGGATAAGAGAATGACAGCCACGGTAGCCAGCAGACACCCACTGAGACCCACCTTAGCATGCCAGACAGTCTCCTAAAAAGCAATGCCATTAAAAACAGGTATGAGTTCAAACCTTGACATCACATCTAATTATCTATGAGTCTTTGAAAGTGGAGACTTTGTCTCTCTGCTCCTGTGTTTTCGTGTCCCTAAGGGAGTCAGAGTGCAACTCACCCCACAGGGTTGCTGTGAACACTAAATGAGATAAAGTCCACAAATAAAATTGCCACATCATAGTAGTTTCCTTCTTTTCCTACTGATCCTTTTCATAAGGAGAACCTAACAAAATAGCTTCAGTAATAGTGGAGAAATGGAATATTCCCATTATCTGATGAAATTGTGCTTTTCCATTCACACTCCATACCCTACCCCTTTTGTCCTTCTGTGGAATTCAGAGCAAGCATTTACAAAATCATATATGCTGGTTTCCCTGATGTCATATAACAGGCTCAAAGTTGGTCTCTGCTATTGGCAGGTGGGCACTTAATTGTGTTAATGGTTAGATCAGCTTTGGCAAGGGGGATACCAAATTGTTGATACCATACCACCATGGTCACTTCAAGCACCAACCCATGAGCAAACACCAAGTTGGGTTCAATATACCCCACAGGAGGAGCCGTCTCAATTACTGAGAATTTCCCCCACTATGACTCCCCTCCATCTTCCTACTATAGCCCATTCTAAAACATTTAAGTAGCCTGCCTTCTAAACATCCTTATTAGTAATTGTCCAGTTTTGTTCTTTCTGACTCCTTGAACAGCTCACCAGTCTTGTGTTGACCCTGAGTTGGTATTGATCTATATCTCAAACATTTGTCCTTCCACACATAAGAGACACCAGATATACTATTTGGAGTTCTGTCCACTCAGTGGGCTTGTGCGGTATTAACTGTACACTTCCAGCTGATGCTAGAGTACAAAAATCCATAAACCAGGCACATATTCCTTCCTATCCATTAATTGATCATATATACAGTAGTCATAATTGATTCTCCAAATTAGGACACTTTTAACAATGAAAAATGGTGTCCTGAATGATAAATAATTCAGACAACAGGTATAAACCAGTACTACCTAGGGCAAACCTGGATATCTGCTTATTCTAGTCATACAGAACTCCCTGTGAAACCAGATGTATCAATTGAGGGAAAGGCATCAAGTTATAAAGAGGAAGTATATGAAAGTCTGAACCTGTTGCTTGCACATATTACTTGAGGCCTTTGAATCTGCTATAGCCTGATTATTTTCATTTATGATGGATTACTTCTGTTTATACTGTTTTAAGGTTCAACAGATCATAAACCACCTAGTTCAGGATGCTGCTGCTGCTGCTGCTAAGTCGCTTCAGTCATGTCCAACTCTGTGCGATCCCATAGACGGCAGCCTGCCAGGCTCCCCCATCCCTGGGATTCTCCAGGCAAGAATACTGGAGTGGGTTGCCATTTCCTTCTCCAATGCAAGAAAGTGAAAAGTGAAAGTGAAGTCGCTCAGTCATGTCCAACTCTTAACAACCCCATGGACTGCAGCCCACCAGGCTCCTCCATCCATGGGATTTTCCAGGCAAGAGTACTGGAGTGGGGTGCCATTGCCTTCTCTGAGTTCAGGATGAGTAACTCAAATAGCATAATCACTTGGCATCCCCAAGTCAGCACATTGGGTCTATTAGGGTCCAGCAGCAAGGCAAGAACTTCTTTTCACATAGAAAATCCTAAGGTTCCATGCTCTTATTCTCCTGTCAGGGCTTGTCAGAGGTCCCATAAAGCCTGAGATCCTTCCATGGGCCCCCGAGTCATAAGTCATAATGCACACGTGACATAGAAGCTTATGCTACTGATGTACTCCTTTGTTGACCTAGTTCAGTTCAGTTCAGTCGCTTAGTCGTGTCTGACTCTTTGCGACCCCATGAATTGCAGTGCGCCAGGCCCCTCTGTCCATCACCAATTCCTGGAGTTCACTCAAACTCATGTCCACTGAGTCGGTGATGCCATTCAGCCATTTCATTCTCTGTCGTCCCCTTCTCCTCCGGCCCCTAATCCCTCCCAGCATCAAGGTCTTTTCCAGTGAGTCAACTCTTAACACGAGGTGGCCAAAGTATTGGAGTTTCAGCTTTAACATCAGTCTTTCCAATGAACACCCAGGAGTGATCACCTTTAGAATGGACTGGTTGGATCTCCTTGCAGTCCAAGGGACTACTTCCCTGGTGGCTCAGAGAGTAAAGCATCTGCCTACAGTGTGGGAGACCCGAGTTCAATCTCTGGATCAGGAAGATCTCCTGGAGAAAGGAATGGCAACCCACTCCAGTAATCTTGCCCCCCTCCAAAAAAGGGGCTCAAAAAAGTATTTTAATTTTCTTTCTTGACCTAAGTCCGACTCAAAACTGGCCACCTTTCAAGCCATACACTATGTAGTATATGTTGTCCTCAAAACACACAAAAAAATCCCAAAGCATTGTGCTTCTCTCGTCTTGCCCAGTGGTGCAAGCTGCCTCAACTTGCATTGCACTTTAGCTATCTTGACATGTCCCATTCTCCTAGGCCTCTAGAAATGGCAGGAACCCCATAAACTTTTCCAATATTTATTTTCCAACTTCTGGCCTGATTCTTCATGCTAATCAAAACCTGTGGCATTGTGTTTTCAATGGAATGGACTAGCATGGTTTCCAATGGGATTTGAAGATGATCAAGGACCCTCAAGACTATTTTATGATGGATTACAAGAAAGGTGACACAGTCTTGGGGCAAGACAGTTTAAGTCTGTATTGTCCCTGTCCTTTAAAAGCAAATTGCTTCTGATTTTTCTTATTGATTGAAATAGAAAGAAAGCATCTGCCAGATCAATAACCACATATGACATTCATGGGCTATAATAATGTTTCAATAAAGCTATCACATCTAGAACTCAAGCTACAACTGGCATCACCACCTGATTGATTTTGCAGTAATCCACTGTGTGCCCATAACCCATGTAGCATTTGCATCAGCCAAACAATTGAGTTAAATGAGGATGTGGTAGGTCATCTTCACTTCCCTTTATCTCTCAAGCCTTCAGTGGCGATACTAATTGCTATCATTCTCCCTACAGGTCTTACCATCTTGTCAAGGGGATTGGAGGAAGCAGTACAGTTCTAGGAGCTTCCTTCCACTTGGCCTGTCCTACCATTATAGATTTAATTCCTCTGGTGTAGGAATCAGTATGGAATTCTGTCAATCACTAGGCATATCTCCTCTGACTATACATTCTGGGTCTGGGGAAGTAACCACAAGACAGAGTCATTGAAACCCAACCACCCCCCCAACTATTAGATGGACGTGGACCAATTCTGTCTCTCGTCTGATTTCCAAAGCTTTAATTGGCAAACTGTTAGGCTTTTCAGGTTCAGAACCGCTGTCTAATAACCTCAGAAAGTCTGGGTATTTCTCTTCCCCCACCCCACTCTATACAGTCACCATAGTAAACTGCTTCTAGTCTCTCCAGAGAAGGCCTAGGGAAACTTCCATAATAAACATATGCGGTCTTTCTCACAGAGACCTTGTCTCCTCTCAGATAAGGGGCTCCAGGTCTGGGAAGTAGGTAAGGGAATGTGAATTCTACTGTGGTGACTTGAGTTAGGCTCAGTGAACCTAGAAACTTACCTTTTTATGCCAAGCAGCACCTTAACAGGATGGCCATAGATTGTTTTCTAGAGACTTATGATCTTTTAGTCACCAGCACATATCCCTACTGGTCAATGCATCCTGATTCCCATTCCATCCTGTGACTTAGTGTGGTAATTGCACCCTCCTTGTCTCTGAGAGACTTGGCCTCTATTATTTCAGAATCCTATATTTCCCATTGATATTCCAAAGCAGCAACCTCCATCATTATACCTGCCCTGCTGTACTACTGCTAAATCATTCAGTTGTGTCCAACTCTTTGCAACCCCATGGACTGTAATCTGCCAGGTTCCTCTGTCCATGGGTTTCTCCAGGCAAGAATACTGGAATGGATTGCCATCCCCTTATCCAGGGCATCTCCCGCCCCAGGGATTGAATCCATGCCTCCCGTGGCTCCCAAATGGGAGGCAGATATCTTACCATTGAGTCACCAGGGAAGCCATCATATCTGCCCTACAGAGGATAAAACCACAGAGCTCTCCATAATGCCTTAAGTCAAGGAAGGGTCTTCTAGGCCCTTCTGGGTGGAGAAGGCTTGAGAATAAATCTGGAATGGTAAACACAATGGACCCATTACACCAATACCTGGCATTACACCAATGTGTCTTACCTGCAACATGCCTGCCATCAGTGTAAAGAAGCGAAACTGAAAGTATTAGTCACTCAGTCCTGTCCGATTCTTTGAGACTCCATCGACTGTAGCCCACCAGACTCCTCTGTCAATGGGAATTTCAGGCAAGAATACTGGATTAAATTGCCATACCCTTCTCCAAGGGATCGATCGAACCTGGGTCTCACACATTGAAAGTGAAGTCGCTCAGTCGTGTCCGACTCTTTACGACCCCATGGACAGTAGCCTACCAGGCTCCGCAGTCCATGGGATTTTCCAGGCAAGAATACTGGAGTGGGCTGCCATTTCCTTCTCCAGGGGATTTCCCAACCCAGGGATCGAACGCAGGTCTCCTGCATTGCAGACAGACGCTTTACCATCTGAGCCACTAGGGAAGCCTCACACATTGAGGGCAGACTCTTTACCATTTGAGCCACCAGGGAAGCCCAAGACAATAATTTTTATGTAGCACATGAATAAATGTATTTACATCAAGTGATGATGGTTTTTCATTTACAGATGCAAAAATGAAGTTTCTTTTAAGATAAATTTTGTATAATAGGCTCTATGCTCACCTACCTTAGTTGAATTACTGACTCACATTTGTTTCTTTATATGACTTTTAAAGTGTTAAAATTTTTAACTTAAAAATAGTACAGATTGGTAGCACTAGTGGTAAAGAACCCACCTGCCAATGCAGGAGACAAAAGGTGTAAGTTCGATCCCTGGGTAGGAAAGATCCCCTGGAGAAGGGCATGACAACCCACTTCAGTATTCTTGCCTGGAGAATCCCATGGACAGAGGAGTCTGGTAGGCTACAGTCCATGTGGCAGCAAAGAAACTGAATGACTTAGACTGAAATGTCTAAGACATGACTGAAATGACTTAGCACGGACAGATTAGGGTAGGATACAGCAACAATCACGAAGGCAGTTGTAGGTAAATGACTATGTACATGAACAAAGTTTAGAAAAACACTGACTTAATTCAATCTTTGCATTTATAGGCAAGGGGTCTCGTGCCCAGAATGATAATGTCTTTTTTCAAACTCTATTTGCATTAGAGGTTAAAAATACAAGCCTTCAAACTTCCCCTCGGCTCTCACACAGACTCTCCACAGCATTCAAGCATTCATTTGAGAATCTAATGAAAACTGTGAAATGAAGACTCTTTGAGAGTCTATTGGACTGCAAGCAGATCAAACCAGTCAATCTTAAAAGAAATCAGTCCTTATTATTCACTGGAAGGACTGATGCTGAAGCTGAAGCTCCAATACTTTGGCCATCTGATATGAAGAACTGAAATGACCCTGATGCTGGGAAGGATTAAAGGCAGGAGGAGAAGGGGACAACAGAGGATGAGATGGTTGGATGGCATCACGGACTCAAAGGACAAGAGTTTGAGCAAACTCCAAGAGTTGGTGATGGACAGGGAAGCCTGCGGTGCTACAGTCTATGGGGTCACAAAGAGTCAGACACAACTGAGTTATTGAACTGAACTGAATATTCATAAAATTCTGCCTACAATTTCATTGATTATTCAGACAGCCTACAGTCGAATCATTCAAATACCTACCAGTATGCGATATTGTATGAGTAGAGGCAAATATTCAAACTGACCCAGACTCACAGTCTGAATTTTTCAGAACTTGAAAATACTTCTTTGGGAACGTAACTCTCAAACACATGAAAGAAAGCTCTGAATTCCTAGGAGTGTTCAGCTTCCAACCAAAACTGCTCACACGAAAAGAAAGTGAAGTTGCTCAGTCATGTCCGACTCTTTGTGACCCCGTGGACTGTAGCCCATCAGGCTCCTCTGTCCATGGGATTCTCCAGGCAAGAATACTGGAGTGGGTTGCCATTTCCTTCTTCAGGGGATCTTTCCTACCCAGGGATCAAACCTGGGTCTCCCACATTGCAGGCAGACACTTTATCCTCTGAGCCACCAGGGAAGGGTTAGCTAATGCAGACTGCATGTGACTATCAGTCAAAGGACATCAATCAACACACAGATGGGCTGCATTTTGCAAAGAGGGGCACTAAAGCTTAAGTTTAGACAGTTCCTTTCTTCCTTAAACACTGGAGACTGGGCAGAGGTGAGAGTACTTGCAACCACACTCCACAGAACCATACGCTAGAAACAAAATTCCCAGTTTTGAGAAATAATCATTACAAAGTTGCCTGTCATCATACCTTTTGCTGATGCCTTCAGCTCTCTCCCTGCACTTTCATCTTTCACAGGGCTCAGCACTTTTCTGCCAGCAGACCCCCACATAACCACTAGTTTGATAATGACTTAAAGATAAGCTATGTGAGCACAGTGAAGGAAATGACTGTGGGCTTTCCAGAGTGAACTGGGATTTACATTCTAATTTATTCACAAACTAGAAATGTAGTGGGGAGGGGGCTGTTATTTAAAGATGTGTTTAGAAAAACTGACATAAACAAGTTAGTCCTGGAGATATGTGTCTAGCACAGGTTAGACATTATTTTAATATGAGCCTGGCGGGCTACAGTGCATGCCGTCACAAAGAGTCAGTCACGACTGAGTGACTGAGCAACTGTACACGGACGCACAGGGCTATGCTACTTCCATGAAGCAAGGAAAGCTAAGTCCCATAAAATGAAGCTACAGTATCACTACAGGTTGCAAGCTTGGGGAAAAACAATGGAAGATAGAAGTCAGAAACACTGAGACTGTCCCTCTGTCTTGGATCTCTGAGGCTTACTTTTATACCTATCCTAAGTAAGGCCAAGTATGCCAAGCCAGCTACTTCCGAGATGAGTTTATGAAACATATGGGTGTAGCATTTGTCTCCTTTTTGCAGTTTTAAAAATGTTAGCATCAAGTACATATTTTTGTGAAAGATCCCGTGCAGGTGCTGAGGGTGGTCATCCATCTCAGTTTGCTGGAAAGCACGTTTGTCCAACAAAGATCCAAGTGAAACCCATGCACTAAGCACTGTTTTAGGCAATGCAAAAACAGTAAGGGGAACACCAAATCTGTGATATGACTTCAAGTAATGATAAGCCCTGTGATGAAAGCTAAAGTAGGGTAAGGGAAGAAAGAGGAAGGAGAGACTATGGGGTGGTTAAGGAGAGCTCTCTGAGGAGGTGACACTTGAATTTCAAAACCGAAAGCTCCTTTAAAAACAACTAGTCAAACACATACATTAAAAATTTAAAAATAAAACACTGAATGCCAGAAAGTTAAAACTTGCTCAAGGTTACACAGGGGCTTCCCAGATGGCTCAGTGGTAAAGAATCCATCGGCCAATCCAGGAGCTACAGGAGACACAGTTCAATCCCTGAGTCAGGAAGATCCCCTGGAGAAGGGAATGCCTACTCACTCCTGTATTCTTACCTGGGAAATCCCATGGACAGAGAAGCCTGATGGGATATAGTCCATGAGTTCGCAAAGAGGCAGACACGACTGAAGTGACTTAGCGCACGCACGCATACACACACATACACACACACACAAGGTTACACACAGACGAATGTGGGATCTACAAATAGAAGCCAGCCAGACCAAGGTATTCCCAGTCTGGGATTCTGCGCTACCATCTGCCCCATTCTAAAGCACCTTCTCAGTCTTGGTGTTGCACAGGCAGAAGGAAACGTGTGAATTGACCCTGACGTCATGCCTGGATTTCATTAGACAGCAGATGGCACAGTAGTTTAAACACCAATTCTGCTCTTCTGGTTTATGACCCCATTCCTTCATCATTCTGTGCCAGAGCTTCCTTATATGAAAACAAAACAGACAAGGCTAAGAAAGGTAATCAAATTCAACACGTTAGAACACACAATAGTGACTTGCATATTAGAACTCCATAAATATTAATATTAGGAATTACTGTGCTTTTTAGAACTACTGGTGTGTATAGCATTGCCTATAATTACAATTGTAATGAACAAATTATTTGTGTAATATTTATTTAAGATCTGTCTCCCCCCACCAGCCCATAAGCCCCCTGATGACAGGGCTATTTGTCTTGTTTACTTCAGTGTCTCCAGATGCTAGAAGGGTACCTGACTCAGAATATGGACTTGATAAATAGTTACTGAATGACTTAATGAATTAAAATGCATAATTGCTATAGATTTTGGAAAAGAAAGCAGAACTGGTAAGAATCTTGCCAGTAAAAACTGCCGTTGCACATTTTTACTTAATGAGTCTTAATTTAGACTCACTATTTATTGCCACAAGAGATGGTTTTAAGTAAGCAATAGCCTAACTCATTTCATATGAGTGGCTATGTCAATATGGTCCCCTACTTTATACTACCCAGAATTATTTATAAGAGTCAAGTTCAGTTAAACCTCTGCAATTGGACTTCATTCATTCAGCCAACACATTTTGAGCGCCTACTAGGCCCTGGTACTGTGCTAGCCACTAGAGACACAATGATCCCAAGATGAGTAGGTCACTCAGATGCTGCTGTAAATGCTGCTACTTAGACGAGGACTCAAAGGAAAAGCTGACTCTGCGGGGAGTGGAGGAGGAAGTGGCACAGAGAAGGGTATTTTTGAGCTGGCTCTAAAAAAATACAGAGCTTTCTAAGTGGAAGAAGTAAAGAGAGAATTTTAGGCTCAGAAAACCACAAGTGCAGATGGACAAATATTTAGAAAGATCTGAAGAGTCTGGGGACAACAAGAAGAGGCAGATGGTGACTTTATGCCAAATTAGGAAGTTTACATTTTGTCCTGTACCTCCCAAAGAGCGGGATATGGAACCGGAACTGGTTTGGGCGAAATTAATCCTGACAGCAGGGAAGTGGGTTGGAGGGTGTCTTTGAATTAGGGAATGGTTGGAGGCATGAATCCAGTTAGGACTGTCTCTGTCCTCTGAGTCTTCTTTCCTGTCTATCCTTTCTGTCTCCCTGACTTGTGTGTGTATGTGTGTGTGTGTGTGTGTGCACGTGGGCATGACTCCATCTCTCCCTCTTTCAAATCCTCTGGCTCTCTGCTTTCTCTCACACTCTCTATCTCCCTCTGGCTCACTGCCTCTCCCATTATCATTATTTGATGTGCAAAAAACATAAAATTACTTATCTTTACTGCAAAAAAAGGGAGATAGACAAAAATTGTTAGAAAAATATACATTATTTGATGATGAGTGCAATCAAGAAAAAAAAAGCAGGAGAGAGGATTAGCAAGGATGACAGAGCTACAGTTTTACCTCACTGAGATGGTAAAATTTGAGTGAAGACCTGTAGGAGGCAAGGAAGTAAGCCATGGAGATTCTGGGTAAGAGTGTCCTAGGCAAAGGCCACACAGAGCAAAGGCCCTGAGGCAAAAGCATACCTGGCATGAATAAGACAAATTAAGAAGGCCAGAGTGGCCTGAGATGAGAAGGGAGACAAAGTAGGAGGAGAAGGCTGTCAGAGAGATGGGTTCAGACTCACAGGGCACAGGCTGAGCTGAGCCGATTGGAAGAAGTTCATGATCTGACTTACATATATTTAAATATATATTTAACATATCACTCTGGCTGCTAATTTGAGAAAAAACTAAAAAGGAGCCAAGAAGAAGCAGAGAGACCACTAAGGTGGTTAAGACTCAGCAAGAGTGAACAGAACAGGTTCAAAGCAGTCTGATTCTGGATCTATTCTGCAGATAGAGCTGCCAGGATTTTCTGAGGAATGGGGAAGAGTCAAGGATGACCTCAAGGTTTCGGGTCTGTGAGACTAGGACAGAGACATATCCCTTTAGATGATGCTGGAAGAAGCACAAGCCGGAATAAGATTGCCAGGAGAAATATCAATAACCTCAGACATGCAGATGACACTACCCGAGAAAGTGAAGAAGAACCAAAGAGCCTCTTGACGAAAGTGAAAGAGGAGAGTGAAAAAGTTGGCTTAAAGCTCAACATTCAGAAAACTAAGATCATGGCATCTGTTCCCATCACTTCATAACAAACAGACGGGGAAACAATAAAGTGGCTGACTTTATTTTGGGGGGCTCCAAAATCACTGCAGATGGTGACTGCAGCCATGAAATTAAAAGACGCTTACTCCTTGGAAAGAAAGTTATGACCAATCTAGATGGCATATTCAAAAGCAGAGACATTACTTTTGTCAACAAAGGTCCGTCTAGTCAAGGCTATGGTTTTTCCAGTAGTCATGTATGGACGTGAGAGTTGGACTATAAAGAAAGCTAAGCACTAAAGAATTGATGCTTTTGAACTGTGGTATTGGAGAAGACTCTTAAGAGTTCCTTGGACTGCAAGGAGATCCAACCAGTCCATCCTAAAGGAGATCAGTCCCGGGTGTTCACTGGAAGGACTGATGTTGAAGCTGAAACTCCAATAGTTTGGCCACCTAATGAGAAGAGCTAACTCATTTAAAAAGACTCTGATGCTGGAAAAGATTGAGGGCAGGAGGAGAGGGGGACGACAGAGGATGAGATGGCTGGATGGCATCACCGACTCAATGGACATGGGTTTGAGTGAACTCCGGGAGTTGGTGACGGACAGGGAGGCCAGGCATGCTGCGGTTCCCAGGGTCTCCAAGAGTTGGACATGACTGAGCAACCAAACTGAACTGAAGGTAATCAGTCCCGGGTGTTCACTGGAAGGACTGATGTTGAAGCTGAAACTCCAATAGTTTGGCCACCTAATGAGAAGAGCTAACTCATTTAAAAAGACTCTGATGCTGGAAAAGATTGAGGGCAGGAGGAGAGGGGGACGACAGAGGATGAGATGGCTGGATGGCATCACCGACTCAATGGACATGGGTTTGAGTGAACTCCGGGAGTTGGTGACGGACAGGGAGGCCAGGCATGCTGCGGTTCCCAGGGTCTCCAAGAGTTGGACATGACTGAGCAACCAAACTGAACTGAAGGTAGCTTCTGCCTCTGAGATTCTATGATTTGGAGAAACTTATGCTTCAGAGTGGAATCTTTCACTCTTTCAGAAACTAGTTTATTAAAAAACTGAACATATATGGTATCCCTTTTACATTACTGTCTCTCTTCAGGAAGCTTTTCCAATAAAGGAAAATCTATGACAAAAACCTTTTTAAAAACACAAAGAAAGAAAAATATCCATTTGTTTAAAAACCAATCTTTTCCAATTACCTTTTGAATACTCAATTAGGCTGGATTCCTGCATTTCTTATAGATAAGGCAAGTATTGAATTGCTGGTGAACCCAGAATGATCTTGTCATCAAAGGAAAGCAAAAGAACTAAGATGGACCTCAGGCCAGAAACAGAGAGAAATCCCCTGGGGGCAACACTTTGACTTACTAACACTGACGGCTCCAGTCAAAGAGTAGCAGCCCTTGTGCTGGTAGCCCTGGTAGCTCAGCTGATAAAGAATCTCCTGCAATGCAGGAGACCCTGGTTCAATCCCTAGGTTGAGAAGATCCCTTGGAGGAGGGCATGACAACCCACTCCAGTACTCTTGCCTGGAGACTCCTTATGGACAGAGGACCCTGGCGGGCTATAGTCCATGGGGTCACAAGGAGTCGGACATGACTGAGCAATTAAGCACACACAGCTCAGTGCAGACTTTGCCTAGCCTTGTGACGATGATATTGTAGCAACTGGAAAGTAGAGGCAACAGACAGTGGTGCAAACTCATGCTCTGAGTAGCCTCAGATTCTGTTCATTAATCACCCCAAGTTTCCATTAGATATTAAATATCTACCAGTATTAATATCTACCATTCAGAGTTACAAGGGAAGGACAACATATCCAAAACCCTGCATCTCAGGCTGAACAAATGGGTGGTAGAAACTCGGAATACAAGTTCTCATTGGTCTAGCATCCCAAAGGCAGTTTTATGAGACCCACTCCCTCTGACTAGAGAGGTGAAGGTCGGTGGTGGCAGGTAGGAGAGGGAGCCCATACAACACAAAAGCCATAAACAGAGGGCTGCCTCCCATCTACATAAGACCACTGAGGAAGAGGAGCTTGAAATGTGTGCATCACCTCAGTGTAGAAGGGTAGTCTGAATGCTAGCATTTCTGAAAAACATGATTAGATGATGTCTGGTAAGAAATGAGGTGATAGACTCAACAAGCTTCCACTTACTCAATTATCCAGTCTGCTCTAACTGTTTATTTAGAAGTTGATTCATCTTGCCCAGTATGCACTATACTCCAAATGCCAAGAGACAGCTTCCTGTTTTCAAGAAAAGCAAGACTTATTTTTCTTTTACTTTCCATGCAACTGGACTTTAAAATAATCATAATTCATGTTAGTATTTGGAATTGAAACTTCACAAACCCATTTTATATAAGTTCACATCTCACTTTATTTAAAAAAAAAAAAGCCTTTTATAGAAAGTTGGAGGGACTTCCTTGGTGGTCCAGTGGTTAAGAATATGCCTTGCAGTGCAGGGGACATGGGTTCAATCCCTGGTTGGGGAATGAAGATCCCATCTGCAGTGGACCAACACCACAACTAGAGAGTCCACACACCACAACAAAAGGTCCCGTATGACACAACAAAGTTTCCACATGCTGCAACTAAAACCCAATGCTGCCAAATAAATAAATATTTTTTAAAAAAGAATTTGGTCCCAGTGTCCTGAAACCACTGGTGAAAACATACATACCATATGTGTCTACACTATTTAAAGGGAAATAGTTAACTGCTGGCAGACCTGGGTTCAACTTCCCATTCTACCACTTAGCCTTTGGCAAGTTCTTAAACTTCATTAAGATTCCATGTTTTCAATAGTAACATATTGGTGGATGGATCACAGTGCCTGCTGCATAGGGTTTGTGTCAATATTCAGTAAGATAAATCATCTAGAGAACTTAGCCCAGGGCCCAGCATGCAGTCAATGAAGTTATTTATTGTTATATATTTTAAGGCGCTATTACTATAAAGAAATGATAATTAGGCAGGGTTTATTGTTACTATTTTATTTTATTAATTAAATTTTTTATATCTATCTCCTCTCAGACACTATTTTAGACAGTTCATAGCATGAAATAGTAAAAATGAAGGAGGGAGATAAATTAGGAGTTTGAGATTAACATATACACACTACTATATATAAAATAGGTAAACAGCAAGGACCTACTGTATAGCACAGTGAACTATACTATCTTGTACAATAATATAAAATTTGGAAAAGAATCTGTATATATAACCGAATCATTTTGCTGCATACTTAAAACTAACACAGCATTGTAAATTAGCTATTCTTCAATTTTAAAAGTACAAAAAAAAGAAAGAAAAGAACTCCAAAAAATAGTAATAAGGTTAGTAACATTAAATGGTAGATATAAAGGACATTCACAGGCTCAATACAGGGTCAGAGGCTGAGTCAGTTTCCTACAAGTGGTTGAGACTGCTGTATTTTCCCATTCCCATAGTCCCTTCAACACACTTCTCCTAAATTCAAATGGCATTGGAATAGCCCTGGACATTCTGAGAAGCTGAGGTAGGAGACATTTAGTTTGGGTTTAGAGTTAGATATTTTATGTGATCCACAGTAAACTTTTATATGTAGTTAAAATGTTCTCTTGTTGAGTTGATATGGAGTGGGGGGGTGGGGGGTTCAGGACTGGGAACTCATGTACACTGAGACGGATTCATGTCAATGTATGGCAAAACCAATACAGTAATGTAAAATAAAGTAAAAATAAAAATTAAAAAAAAATGTTCTCTTGTTGAAAATGATTTCCAAGAATATCCCTTCTTCCCACACCTAACTTCCAATTCTATATGTGACTATTCATTCTATATGTGACCTAAAGGTGTTAGACCAGAGAAAATATTGTGATATGGACATGTCTTGGAAGCTGGCCTGGCAACATGTGAGGAGAGAAGAAATTGGGCTTCAAATGTATGGATGCTATAATAGAGGTCAGGCAATTAGTAAAAAAGCATTGTTTTTCCAGATTTTGTAATGTCTGTACTATTTGTCAACTCTTTAAAATATGAAATTTGTTTGCAATTTCTTTTCTTATCTAAACAAATATTTTTTCTTACCTAAATTTTGTGTTGTTTTTCTTAAAGAAAAAGCCTCCAAAATTATACTAACTAACGCCTCACATAACCTGGATCCACTGTTAATTAAGCCACCAAATTTAGCTTAGCAACCCATATATGTGACTATTCATTCTATATGTGACCTAAAGGTGTTAGACCAGAGAAAATATTGTGATATGGACATGTCTTGGAAGCTGGCCTGGCAACATGTGAGGAGAGAAGAAATTGGGCTTCAAATGTATGGATGCTATAATAGAGGTCAGGCAATTAGTAAAAAAGCATTGTTTTTCCAGATTTTGTAATGTCTGTACTATTTGTCAACTCTTTAAAATATGAAATTTGTTTGCAATTTCTTTTCTTATCTAAACAAATATTTTTTCTTACCTAAATTTTGTGTTGTTTTTCTTAAAGAAAAAGCCTCCAAAATTATACTAACTAACGCCTCACATAACCTGGATCCACTGTTAATTAAGCCACCAAATTTAGCTTAGCAACCCCATGGACTGCAGCCTGCCAGGCTCCTCTGTGCATGGGATTTTCCAGGCAAGGATACTGGACTGGAGTGCCATTTCCTTCTCCAAGTAACCAGAGTGAGAGGGAAATACAGAATGTTACATATTTCTTGTTATGGCAAAGAAGGAAATAAATCATGATGATAGTTGTAACAAAAGTGATTGATATTCCTAAAATAAGGTGTAGAAGGTAAAGACACTGGTCTAGATACTCCACTAGCAATGTGACTCCAGAAAAATGTTATTAGATGTCAAGAACAGAAAGATTCTTCCTGAAACAAAATTCTAGCAGAAATTTCCTCTGCAGAGTTTTATATAATGCATATTTAAGTGATATAGTACAGCTTTCAACCATATTTTCTGGGAAAGTCCTTCACTAAACTTGAGATTTTGTTTGAGTAGCCCTGCTCACCTCTTCTAGCCATATTTCTCACCACTCTCAGTTCTGGAGTTCTTTTGCAGCCATTCTAGAGTTCTGCAAGTTGTTAGAATTCACCTTGCTCATTCTTCCTCCAGACTTCACAATAATGCTATTCTCTGCCTTGACATGTTTCTGTGTTTTTCTGGCTACCTTTAACTCAGAAGTCAGGTTACAGCTTGTATCTCACTTCCTCTGGGACACCTTCTTTAAAGTCCCTCCTACATGCTCTGAACTGCTCCAGTCTTATTTCTTACTGTACAGCATTATATCCTACACCTCAAAGTCTAGATCTGCTATTTAATACACAGCTCCATGAAGGTACAGACTCTTTCCATGGTGTTCCCAATCAAAATATCACACACTTGCACTGTGTCCAGCACATGCTGGGCACTTTCTAGGAAGACTTCCTACATCTTTCTCTCATTTGTGAGTTGTAGTAATGAACCTAATTAAGGTGATTCTTTAAAGAAGCTAAGCTAATCTAAGGGTATGAGCTACCAATGGTGTGACCTGAGCCGGACACAGATCTAGGAGTTCCCAGGAAGGTGATTGAATAGCTCTAGTCCCAAATCCATTTCTCTCAACCAGGCATTTCAGCAGAACTGAACTGCAAATATTTTAAGTTTCTCCTTAGCTTACAAGTCCAGACTATTAGGACTCTACTCTGCTGATGAAGGACAATATCACAGACTTTGGGAAACAAATAGGCAGATTCTTGTTAAGGAAACTGAAAAGCAGTGAAGGCTAAGGACAGTCCTGAAGTCCCAGGGTTGGTGAGTGATCAGTCAAGAACTAGGAACTAGATATTCTGACTCCCTGTGATTTTTACCTCCAGTTAACTCCAAGATACTCAAATAGGGACGATGGCAGTCATTGTTATCAAAGAGAAGCTAAATAAGCTTTCCCTTAACATCACTGCTTCAATCCAGGCCGAGACAGCATGGAGTAGAAAACAGAACAGGGACCCTGGAGTCAGAGTGTCTGGCTTTAGCCACTTACTATGTAACTAAACAAGCTACATAATCTTTCTGTGTGTCGATTTCCTTATAATAAAATGTATATAATAATAGAAACTATTTCATAGGGTTGTTGTGAGCGTTAGTGAGAATAAAGCCATGAAAAGTGCTTAGAGCTGCACCCAGTGCAACAATAAATGGTCAATATATATTATTTCCACGGTGAGATAACATCACAACCAGCCTCCATGAGGTATAAAAAGCAGAAAACCACCTAACTCTATGAAGCACTTACTATGAGCTAGGCACTATTCTAAGTGCAGGGTATACATGACTCAGTATTTCGAAACTCAAGGCCTATGTTCTTAACTGTTGCATTGCATTTTCTTCTCAGACTGAAGAAGATGGAGAAGATGGAGAACAAGCTAACCTTCTTAGATTCTCAGGCATTGTTAAGCTGACCTTCAGTACATATAAACACTACCTGTGAGGGTGGTCCAAATAAATAACCACCTGCCAGCAGTAACTCACTGGCATCATGGAGTAATTTCTGCATTTGTAGATCAAAAGCTAGACTTAAACTGAATAAATCTGATAAACTTTAATATCCAGTTTTTTCCTATATCCTATAGATGTTTCATTGCTCCTTGAGAGGTTTTTTGGTTTGCTTTCTGTCTTTTGCTCTTTTTTCATCACTAAGCACAACAAGGTGAAACATCCTTTAAACTCTTTAGGAAATCTGTCAGTGGTCAGTAACAAAACAGCTACTGAGCAAGCTCTAATCATAACCCCAGGTAATACTTACATATTTATTTATGGCATTTATTTCAGCTATGTACTATAAAGACTTTAAACAAATTAACTCATTAAATTCTCAACAAACCAATGAAGGAAATACTATTATTATACTCCATTTTACAAACAAAGAAACTAAACCTTAAGGACTTTAAGTCACTTGACTGAAATTTTAATTAATTTTAATTTTTTTAGTTTGTTTTGCTTTACAATACTGTATTCTTTTTGCTACACATCGACATGGATCAGCCACGAGTGTACATGAACTCCCAATCCCGACCCCCACCTCCCCCCTCCCGCCCCATACCCTCTCTCTGGATTATCCCCGTGCATCAGTCCCAAGCATCCTGCATCCTGCATCAAACTTGACTGAAATTTTAAAACAATAAAGTTGTAGGAACCAGAATTCAAACAAACACTAAGCTCTGACTCAGAAAAATTTCTATCCCAATAGCTTATACAGGATACGTGGGAAACTCACCTGGGGATTTACATAAAGAGGCTGCTTGGGAAATGTCTGTGGAATAATACATTATTAACCATTTAAACTTTGAGAGATTAAAATACACTTAGAGTGTACATGACCTCCCAATCCCGACCCCCACCTCCCCCCTCCCGCCCCATACCCTCTCTCTGGATTATCCCCGTGCATCAGTCCCAAGCATCCTGCATCCTGCATCAAACTTGACTGAAATTTTAAAACAATAAAGTTGTAGGAACCAGAATTCAAACAAACTACTAAGCTCTGACTCAGAAAAATTTCTATCCCAATAGCTTATACAGGATACGTGGGAAACTCACCTGGGGATTTACATAAAGAGGCTGCTTGGGAAATGTCTGTGGAATAATACATTATTAACCATTTAAACTTTGAGAGATTAAAATACACTTCCTCTTCCCTTATGAAGGAAAGCTTCTCATACTTAGGGCCTGAAGCTAACCAGACAGAAATCAAGACTGTAGATGCTTATATATTATTTGGCCACCTAATGGTGGATTCCAAAGACTCTACTTTATCTCAAGTGTCCCAAATACAGTAATCTTGAATTGTGGGATAATTCTACAAGTAATAATCCACAGAACTCGAGTGGATTATTATTAGTAGAGCTTCAGCATGATAGTCATGCTTAGGAAATGAGAATTATCACTGCTGTTATTACTCTTAAGTCCTTAATTATGAAGTGTAATGTGGAACCACAAAAGTACTTTAATGTATTGATCAGATACTGATCATCATTCAGTGCCTATTAGGTGCCAGATATTTTATATACATTATTTAAATTATTTCCTAAAAGAAACTTATTACCCCCATTTTACGGAACAGGAAATTTAACAGTTGGAAAATATATGGCAGGTTTTAACTCAGGTTTGGCAACTCCAAAGCCAGCCCCTTTCCACCCATAAAAATGAAAAGATTTTTCTACTCCTGGTGACTTAAAATCTAGGGCAATAAGATCATGTTAGGAGAGTAGGGAAGTCACAGACATTTGAGGATACAGGTTCTCCTTCGGGGCAAAAAAAATGCATCCACATACAAACACACAAATTCTTAAAATTTCATAGGGTTTTGGACCCTTAATAAGCAGCCTTGTTTATGGACAAAAAGGGAAACACAGAGGAAAATAGAAACAAATTCTAAAAATTTAAAAAGCCAAATCACAAACATATTCAAAAACTTCTGTAATAGTTTGGAGGGAAAGAGTATTTATAAAGTAAAGATAATTGGAGTAAAAGAGAAAAAGTCACAAAGGATTAGTTTTAAACATTCTATGGAATTAAGCACTTGTCTTGTGTTTTTAAAGAAAAAAACGATGCTTGGATGTTTTTCTCAATCCAATCCACCATCAAGAGTCCACTCATTCAGTAGCTTCAGCTCAGTTCAGTTCAGTTGCTCAGTTGTGTCCAACTCTTTGCGACCCCATGGACTGTAGCACGTCAGGCCTCCCTGTCCATCACCAACTCCTGAAGTTTACCCAGGAGTAAACTCATGTCCATTGAGTTGGTGATGCCATCCAACCATCTCATTCTCTGTAGTCCACTTTTCCTCCCAACTTCAATCTTTCCCAGCATCAGGGTATTTCAAATGAGTCAGCTCTCGCATCAAGTGGCCAAAGTACTGGAGCTCCAGCTTCAACATCAGTCCTTCCAGTGAACACTCAGGACTGATCTCCTTTAGGATGGACTGGTTGGATCTCCTTGCAGTCCAAGGGACTCTTAAGAGTCTTCTCCAACACCACAATTCAAAAACATCAATTCTTCAGCACTCAGCTTTCTTTATAGTCCAAGTCTCACATCCACATATGACTACTGGAAAAACCATAGCTTTGACTAGACAGATCTTTGTTGGCAAACTACTGTCTCTGCTTTTTAATATACTATCTAGGTTGGTCAAACTTTTCTTCCAAGGAACAAGCGTCTTTTAATTTCATGGCTACAGTCACCATCTGCAGTGATTTTGGAGCCCAAAAAAGTAAAGTCTGACACTGTTTCCACTGTTTCCCCGTCTATTTCCCATGAAGTGATGGGACTGGATGCCATGATCTTGGTCTTCTGAATATTGAGTCTTAAGCCAACTTTTTCACTCTCTTCTTTCACTTTCATCAAGAGGCTCTTTAGTCTTCTTCTCTTTCTGCCCTTAAGGGTGGTGTCATCTGAATTTCTGAGGTTACTGATATTTCCCCCAGCAATCTTGATTCCAGCTTGTGCTTTATCCAGCCCAGTGTCTCCCATGATGTACTCTGCATTTAAGTTAAATAAACAAGGTGACAATATACAGCCTTGACGTACTCCTTTTCCTATTTGAAACCAGTCTGCTGTTCCATGTCCAGTTCTAACTGTCACTTCCTGACCTGCATACAGTTTTCTCAAGAGTCATGTCAGGTGGTCTGGTATTCCTATCTCTCAGAATTTTCCAGTTTGTTGTGGAGCAGCAGTGAGCTGCGGCTGTGTGGTGCTGGGACAGAGAGTGGCAGCTGAGCAGTGTTGGAGTGGCAAGCAGCCGAGAGGAGATACCACACATCCAAGGTCAGAGAAACCCCAGTAAGATGGTAGGTACTGACAGAAGGTATCAGAGGGCAGACAGACTGAAACCACAATCATAGAAAACTAACCGATGTAATCATATGGACCACAGCCTTGTCTAACTTGATGAAACTATGAGCCATGCCGTGTAGAGCCACCCAAGATGGACGGGTCATGGTGGAGAGTTCTGACAAAATGTGGTCCACTGGAGAAGGGAATAGCAAACCACTTCATTATTCTTGCCTTGAGAACCCAATGAACAGTATGAAAAGGCAAAAAGATAAGACACAGAAAGATGAACTCCCCAAGTCAGTAGGTACCCAATATGCTACTGGAGATCAGTGGAGACATAACTCCAGAAAGAATGAAGAGATGGAGGCAAAGCAAAAACAACACCCAGTTGTAGATGTGACTGGTAATGGAAGCAAGGTCTGATGTTGTAAAGAGCAATATTGCATAGGAACCTGGAATCCTAGGTCCATGAATAAAGGCAAATTGGAAGTGGTCAAATAGGAGATGGTAAGAGCGAACATCAACAGTTTAGGAATCAGAGAACTAAAATGGACTGGAATGGGTGAATTTAACTCAGAAGAGCATTATATCTACTACTGTGAGCAGAATCCCTTAGAAGAAATGGAGTAACCATCATGGTCAACAAATGAGTCCAAAATGCAGTACTTGGATGCAATCTCAAAAATGACAAAATGCTCTCTGTTCATTTCCAAGGCAAACCATTCAATATCACAGTAATCCAAGTCTATGCCCCAACCAGTAATGCTGAAGAGGCTGAAGTTGAATGGTTCTATGAAGACCTACAAGACCTTCTAGAGCTAACACCCAAAAAAGATGTGATTTTCATTATAGAGGACTGGAATGCAAAAGTAGGAAGTCAAGAAACACCTGGAGTAACAGGCAAATTTGGCCTTGGCATACAGAATGAAACAAGGCAAAGGCTAATAGAGTTTTGTCAAGAGAATGCACTAGTCATAGCAAACACCCTTTTCCAACAACACAAGAGAAGACTCTACACATGGACATTACCAGATGGTCAACACCGAAATCAGATTGATTATATTCTTTGTATCTGAAGATGGAGAAGCTCTATACAGTCAGCAAAAACAAGACCAGGAGCTGACTGTGGCTCAGATCATGAGTTCCTTATTGCCAAATTCAGACTTAAATTGAAGAAAGTAGGCAAAACCATTAGACATTCATGTATGACCTAAATCAAATCTCTCACGATTATACAGTGGAAGAAATAGATTCAAGGAATTAGATATGATATCATTAGAGTGCCTGATGAACTATGGATGGAGGTTCATGACATTTACAGGAGACAGGGATCAAGACCATCCTCAAGAAAAAGAAATGCAAAAAAGCAAAATGGCTGTCTGAGGAGGCCTTACAAATAGCTGTGAAAAGAAAAGAAGTGAAAAGCAAATGAGAAAAGGAAAGATATACTCATTTGAATGGAGAGCTCCAAAAAATATCAAGGAGAGACAAGAAAGCCTTCCTCAGTCATCAGTGCAAAGAAATAGAGGAAAACAATAGAATGGGAAAGACTAGAGATCTCTTCAAGAAAATTAGAGATACCAAGGGAACATTTCATGCAAAATGGGCACAATAAAGGACAGAAATGTATGGACCTAACAGAAGCAGAAGATATTAAGAAAAGGTGGCAAGAATACAAAAGAACTGTATAAAAAAAGATCTTCATGACCCAGATAACCATAATGGTGTGATTACTCATCTAGAGCCAGATATCCTGGAATGTGAAGTCAAGTGGGCCTTAGGAAGTATCACTATGAACTAAGCTAGAGGAGGTGATGGAATTCCAGTTGAGCTATTTCAAATTCTAAAAGATGATACTGTGAAAGTGCTGCACTCAGTATGCCAGCAAATGTGGAAAACTCAGCAGTGGCCACAGGACTGGAAAAGGTCAGTTTTCATTCCAATCCCAAAGGAAGGAAATGCCAAAGAATGCTCAAACTACCACACAATTGCAGTCATCCCATACATTAATAAAGTAATGCTCAAAATTATCCAAGCCAGCCTTCAACAATACGTGAACTGTGAACTTCCACATGTTCAAGCTGGTTTTAGAAAAGGCAGAGGAACCAGAGATCAAATTGCCAACATCCACTGGATCATTGAAAAAGCAAGAGAGTTCCAGAAAAACATCTATTTCTGCTTTATTGACTATGCCAAAACCTTTGACTATGTCAACAAACTGTGGAAAATTCATCCAGTAGCTTAGCTGGGTTTTTAAAACATGGATTATTCCATGACCACTAACCAGCCTATGGCAGGGAAAAGGGTAAATGGGGACTTCCCTGATGGCTCAGACAGTAAGGAATCTGCCTGCAATGCATGAGACCTGGGTTCGATCCTGGGTTAGGAAGATCCCCTGGAGAAGGGCATAGCAACCCACTCCAGCACTCTTGCCTGGAGAATCCCCGTGGACAAAGGAGCCTGGCAGACTGCAGTCTATGGCGTCACAAAGAGTCGGACACTACTGAGTAACTAAGCACAGCACAAGGGTAAATGGAGAAGCAGTCAGGTGAGGTTTAGTGGCAACTCCCAACAACCTCTATGGCTAAGGTTGGTATCAAAACTGTAGCCTCTATGTGAAGGGTACAAGCAGAAATCAAGGGCATCCAGATCACAATTCCCATTGCATCTCTGTGAATACACTGTCCTCTAGGTGTCCTACCACTTGCAAACCAATGTCAGCATACACACGGTATTGTAATTCCTACTCAGTTTCTGCAATATCAGATAAAGACAGTCAGACACTTGGAGCAAATATAAACTTGCATACCTTCTTGGACACACACAATCTAAAAAGATACTTAGATATTTGGATAGATATTTAGAGATTAATTTAAAGTCAACTATTCTGGTGCAATTTTGTTCTTTGTGGTACTAAATTCAGGGAGCTGAAGGGCTAAAAAAAAAAATTCAGTGTTATTTGGCACAAGAGGAAGAACATGGCACCTCTCATGCCTTAGAGAACAGCACTTAGTACAACACCTGGGTGATCTGATGTGCACAGTCTGACCAATTAGGAAACAGCTTTGGGCATCAAATTCAAAAATTCTTACTAATTAATGCCAACCTAAAAATAAGCAGCAAATATCACCACTACAAACGGAGCCACAGAGGACAGGAGAACCTAAATTCAGCAAAAATAACAAAGCTTGCTCTTATCAAAGAAAAGAATAACTGTCCTGTTTATTTGTTTATTTAGCAGTGAAATCTTTATTATGGAAAATCAAACTTCTAAAAACATCCATAACATAATTCCTTCAGTAAATTTCTCAACTCAGATCTTTGTGAGGTTGTATTATCATGAATAGCTGAGAGTTAATTTATCATTTTGCTTTTCTCTTCAATAACTCTGAATCCCCAGTAACTAACATATATTTGACTTCAAAAAAGAACACTATGTCCTGGTAACATTCTGTAATATGAATCAAATCAAGTCACTGAGTTGAATAATATTCTGGGCTTCCCCTTGTCAGCTGGTAAAGAATCAGCCTGCAATGCGGGAGACCTGAGTTTGATCCCTGGGTTGGGAAGATTCCCCTGGAGAAGGGAAAGGCTACCCATTCCAGTATTTTGGCCTGAAGAATGGACTGTGTATTCCATGGTGTTGCAATTTGAGTTAATTTTAATTATATTTAAATATATACTGGAGGAAGAAATGGCAACCCACTCCAATGTTCTCACCTGGAAAGTTCCATGGACAGAGGGGCCTGGCGGGATACAGTCCTTGGGGTCACCAAAAGTCAGACACGACTGAGCAAACATACACACAAATATATACTAAGTATATTAAATTAATTACATATTTTGGCCTGCCTTTTGATGATGGTCAATGATTTATGATGACAGCACATGGTTAATACTCACCTTTGTTCCCTAAATATCTTTGTATAAACGAAGTTTCTATACTTGAAAAATCCCAAATTCATCAAGGAAAGCATCTTCTAAATCTTACTGCTGTAAGCTCATTTTCCTGGACTGTTATTATACATAATGAGAGACTTCATTTGACAGCTTCTATAATAACACATTATAAATTTCACATTGGATATGTTTTTTCACCTTAAACTCTTGAGATGGCAAAACCATCTTTCTCAAAGCTGATTGGTTGTACAGGTCTACAACAGTGCTTAAATGTGACCCAAGCTTTCTGACAAGGAGGAATCTTTTTATTTTAAGTCTTTTTGGTACAGAACATGACATATTTATGAAGAATTTTTGTTTCATCATTAAGAAATAAATGTGACTAGCTCCTGAGATCTCCCTGGCTTTAGCAACTTGTAGTTATTTTCAATGTAGACTATTAAGAATATATTTCAAAGATAGGTTAGCAAAGTTCAGGTAAAAGTTATTTTTTATATACTGGAGCGTCTAACTGGCATTGGGTGAGTATTAGAGATTATCAACATAAATAATATAGTTTCAAATAATGAGCTTAATTCATAGATGTTGATTGACTTCCTGATTGCATTCTTTGATGTTGGCTGATAATTATTTTTATGTCGCCTAATCTTCTGATAAAACTTCAAACTTCTTGGTTTAGTTGGTATATTTATTTTTCTTATAAGCTTTCTTCCAAACTACTTAGATTTCATTTAACATTGGGCTAATGTACACATCCCCACTGAGCAATCAAGTTTTGTCAACTTTGTCAACTTTATCACTAAAGGTATCTCAAAGTATGTACGGTGCCTGGGTCATTTTCTGATTTAGCTTTCACCCTACTCTTAAAGGAACTGAAGATTAAGCTTGATTTTGAAGACTCTTTAATAAAGGTAGATCTGAAGCTTTTCTACCAGTTCCTTCATTTATTTGCTTCAGTTCTATATTTAGGTTTCTTCTCATGCAAAATCTATACTTTTCTTAAAGGCTTATGAACATTTTGGTGAAAAAATGCTGCTGCAGTGTAGGCATGAAGCCTCTTCTCCTAAGCTAGATTACTTGGTGAGTATTTTCATTTATTTTTCCTAATGCAAACAGATCACATATCAAACTAAATATTGTCAGAAGTACATTTGAGAAGATAAAATTATTTAAACATGTCAAAAAAAAAAAAAAAAAAACCCAAAGAGATCTGAGTTGACAGATGGAATGTTAGAACTAGAGCCAAGAACTTATATAGTCATTGTATCCCACAGCAATCACAGTAATTAAAAATACTTTTTTGAATAAACAGCTAAGTATAGACTTTCATCTGATCATGAACTTTTAGACACAGAATGAATCTTAAAAGTCATCTAACATAATATGTTAATTTTATAAAAAGAGAAAATAAGTGACATTTTGTACTTACAAAATAAAAGATCACATATTCCCACATGAGTATATAATGTTATCAAGAATCTCAGTGACTGCTACCATAGAAATTAGAGATAATCAAGCAAGAGAGAAATTAAACATACAAAGTGAGTGAAGTCACTCTGTCGTGTCCAACTCTTTGCGACCCCATGGAGCCTACCAGAAGCCTACCAGGCTCCTTTGTCCATGGGATTTTCCAGGCAACAGTACTGGAGTGGATTGCCATTTCCTTCTCCAGGGGATCTTCCCAACCCAGGGATCAAACCCGGGTCTCCCTCATTGTAGACATACAAAAGTTCCCCCAAAATCTTGGGCAATAATCTTAGAAAGTAGATTTAGGAAAACATTTACCAATATTCTCCTTATTAACTTCTTTGTGTTCTATAGACTATATTAGCACATTAATTTCAGTTATTTTAAATTCTCTACAATGTTATAATTCTAAATATTTATTTAGTAGGAAAAGCACTTATATACTACTGCTTCCTTTGTTTAATTGCACTCTTCCAATTTCTCTGATATATAAAAGGAATTGATTACACCTACAGTTTAGGAAAATGATGAAGTGTTCTCTAATTATAGTGCTTCTAGAAAAGCAAGCAGAAGGGTGAAAACTGGCTCAAGTCACTGCTAGATCATTTCATGCCCAGAAAATATTGGGTTGGCCACAAAGTTCATTCCGGGATTTTTTTACAACATCTTATGGAAACACATGAATGAACTTCATGGCCAACCCAACAGAAGAAACAAAAGAAATGAACAAATACGGGTGTCTATATCCTGATTAATATGCTAGGAATCATCTTGCATCTACTAAATCATGAAAATATATCATTCTGATTAAAACCTTTATTTTTGTCTATTGTATATGCAAATGGAACAGTTTCTTTTTTTGCTGAATACAATAGTATTTATTTTAAAACTCAGTATACATCAGACACTATGTGAAGCCCTTTACCTTTCTTTTTTTTTTAATTAATTTATTTAAATTGGAGGCGAATTACTTTGCAATATTGTAGTGGGTTTTGCCAAACATCAACACGAATCAGTCACAGGCACACAGGTGTTCCCCATCAAGAACCCCC